>JAWNMK010000121.1:600000-905000 GCA_035044105.1 Drosophila nr. perissopoda 5 BK-2023a | reverse complement strand
GTTATTCTAGGAGAAAAATCAAGTTGTTTGTGACAAACTTCCAGCAAGGATGTAAAAAGCATGATTAGATCTTATAAATATTTAAACATTCAATAAACACAATTTGTCTACGTTCAATAATTTTTCGTTTTATTTATTAGGACTCAAGTGACGAGCAGTTTCAAAGTTGAGGCATTTAGGCATCGACTGAAACCTAGTTCAAATCTACTACATATCTTTTTTCTAGCGACATTGTTTAGTGGAAATCTTACAAAGGGGTATCATTGTCTCGACATGCGACATGTGTTTGTCGTCTGCGCACTGTGAGATGACCCCGTTAAAACCTATCTTTGCATGTATGAGTGTAAGTGTGCGCGCCGAGAAACAAAGAGTTTTGTATGTCGATACAATGATACCCTGTTTTAGATTTGCACCCGCAGCAGAATAGGGCCCATTGTCGCAGAGAGAACGTAATGCAGGTTTAAGTCGATTTGACGCCTCAATGTGTTGTCTGCTTAGTAGTATTATGTAATTATATATTTGTATATTTTTAATATTTCAGATTGCCAAGTTCATTTCATTTTGCGTAAGGAATCAAATTCCAGTTTTAAATTTTATAAATAGCGCTCTCGCACGAACGGTAAATAATAATAATTGATAGTTGTCGAGTATCGATAGTATTTCAAGAATGTAGTTTGACTATCGGACAATATTTTCGTTCAGTGTAATATGCGCTTCACATTGAGAAATTGAGCAATTGTAAAGGGGTCAGCTCTCGCACGCCTCGATACCCAAAAGTAGCGATCGCTTCGTCAAATTATTGCAGCCGGAATGTCACTTGACGGCAACCTGGCTTGAAAAGGGACAAGAAGAATGTTAAGTGTTTCGTTGAGTTACCGGTCAGCATTTCCACTTGAGCACACATACATTCGTAGCTGCGCATTCACAAATACGAAACTGCCCACAGTACTAGGTGTGTCCCCAATGTAATTAACCAGGGCGTGACAGTGCCTCATTTGACAATGACGAGACACTTCTTTTGTGCTGTAGTCAGAAGTCGGCTTAAGTAAGTATTATAGTTTTATGATTTTATTATGACTACTTTTTGATGTTTCCCTAACAGTCACAACAAGGATGGGATAACTAGCATTATTATATAAAATATTAATATTTGAAAAGGACAAATAATATGTACGGGCATTGCCAGCCCTGGAAACACAAAATGGAAGAAGCAGAGTGTCGTTAGACAAACAGAATTGGCCAAGGCAACCAACAACACTAACAATAAGAACAATACACAAAGACAAAGTTTATGTTGATGTGAATGTAAATTGCTGCTCCGCTTCTCAAGTCAAACACACACTCACACACACATAAGTTAATAGATGTGTGTGAGCTGTGCGCGCAGACGCAAAGTAGCTGCAATTGCTGCAATCAGCTGTTCTGAGCGTTGTTATGTTTACATCTTTCTTATAATATATCCAGATATATTATAATATATAATTTTCTTCTTAAAGAAGGAAAGAGGATGTACAGCAAACATGGGCGTTTTCGTGTACACTCATTTATTTAAATGCTATTGTGCAGGCTAACTGTTAGTCGGGCATTCACGAAAAAGGTGAACATTTGTTATTTGTATACCTGTTGCTCAGCAACACACACACACACACACACACACACATATGCAACGGCAGCGTCCAAAGAGAAAACACGCAAAGCAAAACGGGCAACAAGCGAAGCCAAACCAAATAAAAGTTGCTGTGTGTGTGTGTTGCGAGTGTGTGTGTGTGTGTGTCTGTAAGATTGTCCCGCAACGGGTTTGTTGGCCCTAACATCGACTCTTTGGCTCTTCGACATTTTCACAACGTCACAAGCCAAGAAGCTGCGCAGTCGCACAATTTAAGTTAAGTCTCCCCCCACCCACATGCACAGAAAACAGCAAAAGAAATAAGCAAAATAAAAAGAAACTACTGAAACTGAGTGAGAAGTGAGCCGAATTACAAGTTGGCTTAAAAAGTGACAGTAAACAGTAACGACAGCCAATAATAACAATAACAAATATAGAATAAAGCTACAACATTGTCGTCATCATCATCATCATCATCATCATCATCATCACCATCATCATCATCATCTATCAATGACGCCAGCAGCTGTTGAGGATGGGCGAGAAAAATGCGGCAGCGTCTACACTTGGAACTGTGCTGGCGAACTCTATGGCATCGAGTGTGAGCTGTGCGAGGAGCGGCCACTCTGTGCACTCGATGAGTTTGCCGAGCATATGGAGCTGTGGCACTCCGACTGGCAACAGGCGCCGGAGGATGAGCTCATGCAGGAGGTCCTCGCCGAACAGTCCAGCAGCAATTGCGAGGTCAATGAACTTAAACAGCAGCTCGTTCAAGAGCTCAACTCACTCGATGAACAGCAACAGCAGCAGCAGCAACCACAGCTGATGGACGCATTTCAACTGAATGATCACGTTCAATTCAATGTGGATGTAAGTAGTAGTGCTGAAGATACCCTGTAAAAAAAGAAATGCAACAAATAATGCAAGAAATGCAAATAACTGCGAAACTTAACTTTGAACTTTGAAAAATTTGTGCAGAGCTGCTGCCATATCTAAATTTTAGATATATACATATATATATTTATCATATATATATATATCATATATATATTTATCATATATATATATTATTGTATATATATAAATATTATATTATATATGATGAAAAAACAATAGTTTTTTATTTGTTTTGTTTTATTCATGCTTTCACTTTTCTTTTTTCCAACCATCTGTGTGTTTGAGGGTTCCTCAGATTTATAAATTATTCAAATTACAATAATAATGATAATAATAGTTTGTAATTGATTCATGATTTGAAAATTAATTTATTTTTATTTTAAAATATATAATATAATAATAAATTAGTAATATTCAAATACCTAAAATAGTTAATGCCCAAAAACTAAAACTTGACAAGAAGAAAATCTTTTTTTTTGTTTTTTTGGTTGCTCCTTAAAGATTTAATTTTTTTAATCGACTAAAAATCAGTTGAATTGAAATGAAACTTAAGCTAAATTGAAGACAATAATATTTAATTTTTGAATATTCGAACTTTTAACTGTCACTTCATAAGAAGAAAATAATTTTGGATTTGAAGTGATTTTTTTTTATTTCTCTTTAATTTATTTTTATATTCCATTTTTGAATATAATAAATTTTTTTTTAGAGTTGCCTACACCATGTGGAGACGGCAGCGAAGCTGACGACGGAGCATGTGCAGCAGCTGATTGAGCTATATCGATCGCATCCGCGACTGTGGGATCAATCGCATCCGGAGTTCCGGGACGTGGAGCAGGGTCGCCACTCGTGGCGCCAGATAACGGATGCGTGGAGTGCCCACTGTGGACGGGGCTTCAGTGTGACTGATGTGCGCATCCGGATCTCAACGCTGTGCCAGCGATTCCTCAAGCAGCGTGAACGCATCGATGCCGAGGGTGATCTCGATGAGGGCGCCAAATTCGTCCACTACGATCAGTTGCGTTTCCTCTGTGAGCAGCAGGCGCTGCTGAAGCGCCAGGAGCACTTTGCCCGCGAGAATCGCAAACTGCTCGAGATCTACGAGCATTATCCAATACTCTGGCACAATGCCCACAAGAGATTGCGCTGCGCCGCAACGGTGAAGAGGCGCCACGAGGCACATCGAGGCCTCCAGCTGGCGTTGCGTATGTGCGGCATTCATCTGTCCGGCTTGGCGATGCAGCGGCGACTCCAGTCGCTGAGGAAACGCTATCGCCTGGAGAAGATACGCTATCTGCACAGTGTCGTCGAGGGCAAACAATCGGAATTTGTGTCCATCTTTGAGCATTATGCTGAAATGGAGTTTCTGCACAAGCACATCGATCCCTATGTCTGTGCTGGCTGTGGCAAGATCTTTGAGAATCTGATCGGTCATCAGGCGCATGTGCAGGATACATGCGAGGAGCAATCGCTGGCTGCTGCCGACTGCAAACAGTTGACCGAATCGGAGGCGACGCTGGGCGAGCTTATGGTGCAGCTGGAGCAGCACGAATTACAGCAGCAGCAACAGCAGCAGCTGCCGGCCGGAGTAGAAATGGAGCAGCTGCAGGTAGTGGAGCAGCAGGAGCAGGAGCTGGTGGCAGCATCATCTGCAACTGAGCTAGCCACGCCACTGCTGCTTAGTCTAGCAGAACAGAAGGCGGTGGAGGAGGAGATTGAGCAACAACTTCCTGATAAGGAAGATCCGCACGGCAAGGAGTCCTTCTCCGAGGATAGCCTATCGACGGGTGGACAGCTGCGTATGCGCCTCAGCCTGGAGCTGACCAATAAACTAATTGAGCTCTATCAATCGCATCCAAATCTCTGGGATCCCAATCATCTGGACTATCATGCGAGGAAACAGCGACGCCAGGCCTGGCACAATATTGCCGCCCAGCTGAATACATTTGCCGGCTGTCCGGATCGCTTCAGCTGGCAGATGTTGCATCGCAAGCTCACCGATTATGTCAAATACTATCGACGCGAACGCCAGCGGGAGGAGCTGGCGGTTGGAGGTGACGGCGAGGGCACCCGTTGGGGCTTCTACGAGGCGTTCAGTTTTATGGACGATGTGGTGCCAATAAATCGTGTGCTGCAAAAATCATTGCAGCAGCGCGACAGCAATCTGAAGATCATCCAGGTCTATCAGAGCTACGAGCAGCTGTGGTGCACCACACATCCGGATTATACGAAACGCAAGCAGCGCATGCGACACCTGGAATCCCTCTGCACCCGGCTGCAGGAGGAGTGCAATCTGCAGATAACCGTTGAGCGTTTGAAGAGTCGCCTGATCGAGTTTCGCTGCCAGTATCGTCAGTGCAAGGAGGCACGCCAGGCGGCGCTCCAGCGCAACAATGCCAGCTGGCAACCGAGCTATGAGTATTATGCGGCGTTGCAGTTTCTCGAACTGCATGTGTCACCCTTCAACTGTGAACGGTGCACGGCGAGCTTTAAGCGGCGCAGCGATTATCTGCGGCATCAGCGTAACGTTCATTTAGATCAGCAGCTGAATGAGATGCAGCCGTTGCAGCGACGCCGTCGGCTGCGACGTGGCACGAATGCCACAAATCCGCTGGAGCACATCTGTCACATTTGCGCGATGAAATTCTCGTTGCGCACCAGCCTCCAGGCGCATTTGCGTCGCCATTTGGGCCAGCGGACGCACTGTTGCACCGACTGCCCCAAGAAGTTCTTCAATTCGACATCGTTGCGGGTGCACCAGCGGAGCCACACCAAGGAGCTGCCGTATGTGTGTGAGCATTGTGCCCGGGGCTTTGTCAATGCCAGCAAACTGAATCAGCATGTCAAGCGGCATACGGAGAAACGGGATTATCCGTGCACCCGCTGCGACAAGGCGTTCTATACGGCCCACGAGCGAGATCGGCATCTGCGCGCCCATCTCAACATTAGGGACAAGGTCTGTCCGTATTGCAGTCGGGCCTTTGTCGTCGGCAGCGCCTATTATGCCCATCTCAATTTGCATCGGGGCGAGAAGCGGTATGGCTGTGCCGCATGTGGCAAGCGATTCGCACAGTACGCCGGCCTCTATAAGCATCGCAAGCGCTGCACAATCGCCCAGCTGCAGGAGAAGTGAATACACTCACACTCGCACTCACACTCAGAAAACACTCACATTTTGTTAGCATCATTTTGTTATTTCGAATTGTTAGTCTCCGTTTGGGTACTCATTTCATGCACTCATTTCATGCACTCATTTGTAATTCATTTGAAAAAATGAATGCTTTAATTACAAATTATTTATGAATTTATTTATTATTTTGTTTGTTCTCGTTTGGTTTTTGTTAAGCACTCATTTCATTGTTTGTGATTCATTCCATATTTGTTTTGATTTTGTTGCAATTGTATTCGTTTGTGATTCATGTTTAAATATATACAATTTCCAATCAAATATATTCCATGTATTTAATCTTTTAGCTTAAGTCTTATTTACTTATTCCATCAGCAATGAATAAACAATTCATTTGTATCATAAACAAAAAAAACGTTTTTCTTTTTTATTCATTTGTGATTCATTATTAGTTAACGAAGGAGTTTTCTCTAGTTCTCTTGCCTGGCATTCGTAAACGTTTCACTAGCAACATGGTCAACTAGTACAACTCTCAAGTAATTCGAGTTCCTCTCTGCTGTTAACATTATCAGAGTTAATCGGATATTTTAATAAATTTTTCATTTATTTACTTTCACTTAAATCATAAGCAGCAACATATTTAAATTTTTTGCGTTTTTTTTTGTAGTTAATACAATTCTTAAGAGGTGAAACGCTTGTGGAGAGAAAAGAGAATTTTCTAAAAAAAAATGTTTGCTTTTCAGATAGATAGCTGGGTGATTGGTTTAGTTGGATTTGGCGAATCGCTTAATCTGTCGCAGTCGATAGATATCGTTGGTGGGCGGCGCCGTTGTCTGCAGCTCATCGTCGCTATCATCGCCGCCGGGCAGCAGGCGACGGCGGCGCGGCGCCATTGCCGTAACGCTATGCTGTACGCCCGTATACGTGCTCGTGTCCACAATCCAGTGCACCGACTTGGCCAAATCGAATATCTTCAGGGTCAGATCGTGGTCACCATTCGGTAGGGGTGCAGCTGCAAATGGCAAATACGGATTAAGTTGGGCGTCACAATGAATACCTTTTGTGCATACTGCCATATGAACATAACATAAATATATATGGAAAATTGTTAATATTACAAAGTGACTGCTTATGTGGAACATGGACACGTTTCAAAAATTGCTTAAATGTGGAAATGTTTTCCGCTGCTTGTTTATCATACACTTTTCCAAGAAATGTGGCATTGGTAATTGCTAGATGCACATTTGAAATGCTCGCTGTGAAAAAATTTGTAAATATAATGATAAAATAGGTTGGAAAACATACAGTCGGGCAGATTCAGACGCATAAAGATGTCAAAGAGCAGCTCTACGCTGACAAACGGTCCACGGAAGCTATTTGGTGGCGGCAGGGCGGCGCATAGAGCGGCCAGGGCAGGTGGCTGCGGAAAGACGCCGCCAGCGAGCGGATGGGCGCCAGGATGTGGGCAGGGGCGCGGTTTAAATGGTATCATCTGCGAAAAATCGGGTCGCGGCAGCGGCTGTGTCACCTCCCCATCTCCGTCGGCATCGCCACTGTTGTGACTATTTGCACCGCCGCCGGCACCGCTCGTCTTATTCAAAATGATGCCCACGTTCTAAACAAAAATCAAATATTAATTAATTAAGTTGTTGATTGTCAAATTGATTAAAGATTGAAATATTTACCTCTGCATAGCCAATGGACTTGAGCTCGGTGCTGGTGCAGGGATACATGTCCAGGAACTTGTAGCGATCCACGAGCTGTGCCGTTTCCTTCCCCTCGTACTCTTTTAGCTGCCGTACGTATGCGATTTATATTAATGGGATGTATTTGTAATTAATCACATAATTGTACAGTTCAAATGTGATTATAAACTCTGAGATTAATTTTATTAATTAAAAAGAAAAAAACCCAGCTAAGATACCAAATTTCGAGAATGCTAATGAATTATTTATCCAATTAATTTCGTTATAGATAGGTATTGAAAATCGTGATAAGATCATATGGGAAATCTTAACTATAATCTAGCTGAGATCGATGGATTGTTTGAAACTGAGAGATGGTTATACTCACATTTTCAAAGACCGCACTACGTCGGCGCTCCACTTTCAGAATACTGGACAGATCGCCAATATTGGACTCGAACTCAAGGAAGCGATTCCATACCTCCACGCTCTTGTGCGGCGATAAGCCACCGGAGCTAAGGACACGCTCGAAGAGCACTCGCGTATTGTTATCCTCATTCAAATGGGAGAGATAATCAATATAGCACATGACATATTCGGGACTGCCGCCGAAACGCTTGAGCCCAAGCTCAAAGATACGAAATGCAATCTCCTTGTCCTTGGAACAATAATACTCCATTAGTGCGGCCGCCACAAAAATGTGATACCGCGAACGCACATCCTCGCGTGCTTTCTTGAAAATGCCACGTGCCGATTTGATGCCCTCAGCGCGACGGGCGAATTTCATGTACTGCACATAAACCTGACCAAAAACGATTATAATTAAGAGCAACAAGTTGAAATTTAAGCTACGATTGCTTACCAGGGTGGGATCAATGTCGGGCAACGTGAGCAGCTTGTTGTACATGCTGTGGACCTTTTCGTACTTGAGACGACTCTCCTCGAAGTCCGCGTAGGCGAAATAGAGCAGCGCATTGCGATTCAGTACACCATTGATGGAACGCTCCAGAATGTTGGCGCATTCGTCTGCAAAGATTTTCGCCGCTTGCACATCCTGCGTATGGAGAGGGGCGAGTGTAAACGTATTGTGTTAGTTTCATTTAAAGTGGCAAGTTTTGGTAATTGTTTCGAGTATTTTTAAGTGGTCGTTGGCGGGTCGAGTAAAACGCGTGCGGCCAATGCCAAAGACAACGCGGCAAGTGGAGTTATTGTTTTTTTTTTTTTTTTGCTGCTACCACGTGCCGCGTTACCCAAGGGGCGACACTTCACTATATTGCAACAAGAGACAGAATTTTTGGTGGTTTTTTTTTGCAGGCATAGATGATTTTCTATTTGCAACAACTGCAGCAGCTGTTTGTTTAGTTTTGGTTTGTTTGTTTGGTTTTTTATAATTAGACTACGCACGCCTTTCTCGGTGAGAGCGCGCGCACTGGTGTCCAGAAATTGGGATGCCTGATGCCAGACAGCCGGATGATGTGTAAGCACCAGCAGGCACTGCTCGGTGGCAAACATGACGCGACGTGTGACCAGCGCCGTATCCTCGGTGCGCAATGGATTCGATTTCTCATAGGTGATGAAACGCTTCCACAGCTCCACCTGTTTGGTCTCCTCTTTGGTCAGCGTCGGCGGCACAGCGGGCAGATTACGATTTAGGCCCTTCGTATGATACTCCAGCTCCTTGGCCACGCGACGTGCATTCATATAGTCCCTATAAAACAAAATATATAGCAATCAGTATGCAATATGTTTTGTGCTTAGTAGTTTTTTTTATGGTTTAACTTGACTATTTGCAATAAAAATAATAGTGCAAAAATGGGCATACGAATTAAAGGCAATGATACGCACTTGGAACGCTCCAGACTCATTTTCTCCGAGATGATGGGATTGATGTTCTGCTCAAAGGCAATATAATCCTTCCAGAGTTGCTCAATGCCGACAATAGGAGTGATTACCGCCTTTTGGTAGACGCGACGAACGGCGGTTATCTTTTGATTCTCCGCATAGTTGCCAACAGCTTCAACGCCGCGCAAGAAATAAATGTAGTCCTGCCAAATGCTAAAGGAATGCAAATCCATGCCAATCTTTTCCAGTGCAAAATCATACGCCTGCGCCATCTTCTCTCTACGCACACGGAATACAGTAAGGCTTAGTATGTGCTGTAATTGAAATTAGTTATGGCGTTGCGTACTTATGTGTGCTCAGTCCGGCTTTGGTCTCCTTCACATAGGATAAGTATAGCTTCCACAGGTCAATGTTGAGAATTTTGACCAGACAACGCTGAAAGAGCTTCTCGACCCGCTCGTAGTAGCGACTGCGCATCTCCATCTCAATGTAGAGCTTCCAGTAGCGGGCAGTTGTGGGAAACACATTCACCAAAGATTCGTAAAGACTGCGCACCTCGTGAATGGGTCGCGTTTGCGCCTCGCGCAACATCACCGACCACGACTCGATGTCATATGGACGCAGCTCGACGACCTGTTGGGCGCCTACCAGACGCTCCATGCCCCATTCCTGCACAAAATACAATTTGCATTTTAGTTAAAGCACTTAGTGTAATTTTACTATTATGCTACTTACTATATCAATTTTAATTAGATCCCGGGCCGATGTCATTGCGCTGGTTGGCATTGCCGGCACCAAAAGCGTCTTATTCATTGATTCGGCCGTTGTTGCGTTTTTGGGCACTTGTTGGTGCAGCACTTTTCTCAAATTTTAAATCACAAAAACGACACCAACAACAAAAATCGGACATCAATTTAATATTCCTTATTTCATTTGTCAGAAAATTATCAAAGTTGTCTACAATAAATAAAATGCGGCTTGATAAATTAACAGTGTTGTGTAGTGCTCTTCAGAGCTGGTTCACACTTTGGAGCAGGTTCACCGTTCATACCAACTGCTGCCAACTATCGATTTATTACTTCAGATTGAGATATAAAACAGGATGAATTTTAAAATTGCATTGTGGGTGTTCTGATAGAAATAATTTTAATATAAAAAGTTTTTTTTTTAGTCAATACATGTTGATAAATGCATATTAGAAGATATAAGACCACACAATAAGGTTGCCCGACACTTCGATAGCTGCGTTAAAAATATCTTTGATATTTATTTACCGATAGGTTTTATTTTACTTTCAAATTGTATGAACTGTAATTAATATGACGTATAATAGTTTATTAAACTAATTTAGATACAATTGAAACCGGATTACTCTTAATACATTTTCGAGCCACTTCACCTTTTTAATATTTTACAAAATCAGCTAATTTGCCTACTATTGGGTACTTACAGCAGCTTGTTGCGTTTGCAATGTGGCGGTAACAGCAGGTTGACGTTACAATCGTGTCATGTTGCAGACTTATCGATATATGTACCCTACAAGTGTATAAACTTACAGCAATACATCGAAAAAAATATCAAATAACAAAACCAAACGAAACAATCAAGCGTGGCAATCAACCGAAACGAAACGCATTTAACAGGAGACATATTTCAAAACAAAAAAAGTAGATAAAATACGTGAATTTGGCGTGGTAATCTCACGTGGAAGGTGGTGATGAGCTCAACGTTATAAAAAAAATCATTGTGCGCTAATTGCAAGTGACAGTTTTAACTGCCAAAAAGGAGAGTGTGTGCAAAGAGTAGACACACACATACGCACACACTCGTAGGAGGCACACAGATAGGACCAGCTGTTGTGTTGAACAACGACAAAAAGAGGTTAGCATTAGCGGTACATTTAATTGCTTGGTAAGCAATCAATACGGTTAACTTGCGCTTATTTGTTTGGCTATTGTTTTCGCTGCTATCTTTTTTTCTCGGTTTGTCTTTTGAGCTCTTTAAATGAATTTAAATTAATTATTCAATGGCATTCATTGAGCATTGTTGCCAAATCCAATCTGAGTGTGGACGCCGTCACTTTCCTGTTGATGTATTTGTGTGCCTGGTTGTCGTTGTTGTTGCTTCTATATTGATATAAGTCAGCTTATGTTTGTTGTTCTTGTTGCCGTTAGTACTGTTTGCCAGCGATGCGGTAGCAGTTTATTGACCGTCTAAGTGAAAAAAATAATATTAAGTGCGCACTGTGAGTCTGTGCTTGTGTGTGTGTGTGTGTATGTGTGATAAGGAATATTAAGTATGTCACACGGACACACAAGGTGACAACAAACACATGGCGGCTTTTGTGTCAAAATGGAGCACAAAAAATTTTTGCTGATTGTGATTGCATACTGAGCTGTATGTGTGACTGTGTGTGTGTGTGTGTTTGCGCATGTATGCGTGTGAAAGGGGAAACTCACGTATGCATTCGCACGCACACACACGCACACACACTCACATACATTGGTGTAAGTGTCATTTGATGAAACACGTTCATACTTGCCCTTTTTTTTATCCCTCTCGCTCTCGCTCTCTCTTTCTGACCTAGTGCCACCTCCCTTCAGACACTGAGAACCTTCAACGCTTTTCTGTTTTAATAGCACATACAAAATTTTAAAGCGTTAAGTGACCTCCGGCTGCAGGCGTGTGGCTCTTGTCATACTGAACTGCTTGCCTATATTCAGGCGCACACATACATGTGCATACACACACGCATACATGCACATTTGTACGTTGGTTTTTATTTACTTGGTATGCATACCCCACATCAGTCCACTTTGACTCTGCAAGCAAATAAACACGGCAATTAATTGGAATGACAACTGTTACACACGCATTTGAACGCAAATGCACATACATACACACACACACACATACATACGCAGTGATCAAGCGCTTTGTTTTGAAAATTAAAATATAGTTAAAAGCATTAGCAAAAAATATTGTTTAAATGTAAATATTCAAATTTACTTACCAAAATATAAAAATTTGTTTTTAACGTGCGATTACAGCGCTTTGTGATACAAAATTTCTTGATTTCTTCTTATGTCTCTAAGTAAAGTTAAAGTTGACATTTTTATGTAATAATATTCAACTTCTATCTATACCCTTCGTACATCCACTTTCGCTTTAGCAAATTGCTTTCAGTTTTTAATGGGTCCTCTGCACCAATTACTCATATAATACGCCGCTGATTGGGGTGGTGCCGGTGAGAACACACCTGGCTCGTCCGCTGATTGATTATCAAATCGCCTCCGAAACTTGCAAACGACAGTTCAACAATAGACCTTGCACATTGACATAAAGCCAGCTGCAGTAATTTTCCGACGTTTTTTTTCCAATTTTTTGGCCTCTGTTGCGAGTAAGTTTGGCTCAGGTGCAACTGTCGAAATCGCATCGCATGTCTTCACATCATCAAAATTTCATATTAATCATTCAATTGCATTAGTTGGACGACGACGCCAATTATATATGTATATGCTATGCATATAAGTCCATAAAGTGACAGCATATCAATATATATTTGTGTACACTCTCAAATATGTGTCATTTGCTCAACAACAGCGATAAAAAGTGTCTGAAAAGTTTGTATGACGCTCTCGATGTTAAAACATTTATACAAATAAATACAATCTGGAACTAAAAAGGTAACAAATGGAATTTGGTTTTAGTAGCCATTTTGATATGAGCGAATAATAATGAAAAATTAATTCTTATTTGATTGCTGAATTAATTTCACTGTTTTGTTTTGTGGCTCGAATCTATTGATTTTTATTGACTAGTTAAAAAGAAAAAAAAAAATGCTGTTTAAAATCAACAATGAATGTTAACCAATAGCTTGATGAAGTGCCAAGGCAACTTGTACAGCTCTCTATCCAAATACTATGTTTATGTGTTTATGTATAAAAAATGTATATATGTATATATATATATATGTATATATGTATATGTATAACGAACCATTTGCTTTGTTTCGAAATGCTTAGAAAAATGAATTTTCGTTCGATGCTTATCAGCTCCATAGCTCAATTAAGACGAGTCCAATTGAATAAACGCTTGAGATCTCTGAATGTTCGTCGCAAACTATACAGATCTGATTATATATACATGTCTGAGTGGCATAATGCTTTAATATAGCGCAACTGAAGTACGGGACGACCTAACAATAATATTTGCTTTTTATAGCAGTTATTTGTTGACAATATTTGTTTTGCATTTGAATAACATTATTTGGCTTATTATTGCTGACGCGCCGAGCAGCAACATGCAAATGGGCCAAAAGAGTTGGAGAGAGGGGGGTATGAATGGAAAGTGGAGTGGGAGGGCGAAAGGCCAGAGGTTGAGGTAGTGTTTGTTTGAGGTATGGAGGATGTACCAGTTACAATAGTTAACGACATGAAAACGACTAATTTGACTATTGGCAAAGGCAGAGCTGAGGACTCCCTGAACAACTGTTCATTTCTATATCCTGTACACATTGACAAGCATACAACGGGTATATTTAGTTGTATTCAATTACGTAGCAGAGACCACAAATTTGTCATGCAAGTTCATCATTTCAATCATAACGATTAATATTGATTACCATATCTTCTTTATCCTGGTAATAACTTAATTTTTGGTAACACAATTTTAGTTACTTTAATTGCACAGAATTAGGCCACTTACGTTGTATGCAGATCAGATCAGGCCATAGAGTATCTGACAGTCAGGAACTCTCAACTAGGCTGGGTCTTGCAGGAATTCAGCTCCTCCAACAAATCGCTGTGTGACGTGATAACAAATAACCGCAAATTGTTGCCAGACAGAAATTCAGATTTTTGTGTTGTGCTGTATCCAATCAATGTACAAATGTTTGTACATAATTTCGATGTCTCTCTCTCTCTCTCTCTCTCTCTCTCTGTCTCTGTCTGTCTCTGTCTGTCAATGAAGACCCAGAGGCTTTGTATGATTAGGTTCTCTAGGATATAACACATCAATGTCAAGTCTGTAGTTTGCTTTGTTGCCTGAGCCCAAACGGTTTAGTTGTGCAGTTGTCGCTAAGCTTAAAGTTTAAATATTTAGCATATATACAAGTAGTATATATATATATATGCTTGTATATATCCATGTCCGATCTAAGTGTTGTGGGACAACCGATGCGTGTCGGCGATAAGTTTGTGCCGCGTCTCAGCGTCCGACGCATCTACAACATGAAGTGCTTTCGCCCGGAGCGCTACCAGCACGAAGTCGCCAATCATTATCGTGACTTTAAGCTGCAGCAATCCTCACTGCATCTGAACCGTCGCTACCCTCAAGGACATTCGCGTCACAATCGTCACCGTCGCCACCAACGTACTCGCCATCGTCCCATAGCTCCAATGCATCCATCAACATCCAGTGTTCAACATCGTTGTGAGCTACCCACACATGTGCACTACTTTCCCAGGTATATTCAATAATGCCAAAGTTATAATCGCTGCTTTCAATCGCCTGGTGATAATTCCTGATGGTCTCGAAGATGCCATAATGCAGTTGTGTGACAATTTTTAGATTCCGCCCGTTAGTTTTATTCATATATAAAATTGCTTGAAATCACTTTCACTAAACTTAAAATATAATATTTTATACATTTTGGAGTTATTTGAAACATTCTACTTATTGAGCGATCACCGTTCAAACAATCATAATATTAATTGAAATGGGTGTGTGTATTTGTGTGGTTGTGAGTGTGACAGTAGGTGTCGTAAATATATATAGGTTACAGAGGGCCCTACCCCAGAACTTGTGCTATCAATGGCCAGCGGCAATGTGGTTGACATGAAATTTCCGTCACATCTTCAGCTCGGGTTTCGTGGCCTTTGCCACCACCATTCCCAACGCATCCGCCCCTGTCACAACTGACGTCAGTGACTTCAGCGATTTGATAAGCTGTGAGCTGTGCTGTGCTGTGGGTTTATCCGCATTTAAATGGATGCATATAAATATACAAACATATGTATGTACATATCAGATATGCAAAAAGTGGGGGCAAAGTGCAAGAGGGAATATCCCATAACAGAGCATCAAGTCAAATGCATTTGACTTCATCAAATACACAGAAGGGGAGAGAGAGGAACAAACAAAGAAAATATAATGTGCCTTCAAGCGTATAAGCTTTTAAGATTTGCACTCAAAAATTTCCAGAATTTGCAGGAATATGTCAATAAATATCTGGAATATTGAGAGAAAAATCTATTATAGGTGTCTTTTTACAATGAAAAGATCATTGAGTTCTCTATGTTTTCTTGTTATGGATTCTGAAAATTCGGAAAAAAGGAATATCCTTAGAAAAAGCTTGCTAATAGCAAAATACGGTCCAATTAATTTTAATTATTTTATTTAACTATAATTTCAACTATTGATTATATGAAATAAACCAACGAGGTATTGGCCTGAGGTAACCTTTGACCGAAGGTAATACCGCTGGGAGGCCATTCCGAGTGCCACATCATCAAAAGCAAAAAGGAGACACTTCCGCGTCGTACCTAACCTCACTTGTTGACATTGTCCATAAACGATAACGATAAGTAAATTACTGTACTCTATATTTGTTTCATTGTGTGTGTGTGTGTGTTTTTTTTTTTGTTGTCGTTTGATTATTATATATTGGCGAGCCTTAAGCCAAACCCCATCTATTTAATTCTATTCTCACTCACATTCTCATTCTTTTCTCCTTCCTGAATTTGTTGTTTGTCTGTTTGTTTTGTCGTGGAATGTACATGTGTGTGTATGTTGTATATTGGATGTACGTGAATGGATTTTAGGTGCTTGTTTGTGTTTGATGGTGGCATTGTTATAATTAATGTTTGCCTTCTTTCCGGCCTCGCTTTTTATGGCTGGGGCTAATTACAGATTCGGCGATACAATAACAGCAATAACATACAACGATACACTGCGTCGAATCCAGAGCGCCAGAAGCTGCGACCAACTGAAGGTGCTTGTTCAGCGCCAGTTAAACTGACAGAGGGGCGCCGTCAACCATTTAGCAATAAGTCAAGGGGCGGCAACAGAAACTACTACTGAAACGAGCGCGAGGGCGCGTTACAATGACGATGACGCCCATAACAACAACAACAACAGCACAAACACAAACGAATCGTCAGAACGTCGCAGTGGTAGCAGCAGGAATTATGGTCAGCGTGTGCTAAATATTAATACGACAAAGGTGGAAAACCTAGCAAAGCACCGCATCGATCTATACGCGTACTTGCAATTGGCCAGCGGCTACTACGAACGGGGGTTGCATGCCAACATAAAGTACCTGCAATCGATAGGCCAGCGTAATGCAATAAAGCAACAGCAACATCATCAGCAGCAAAAGCAGCAACAACAGAATCAGAAGCAGCGCCGTTATTCATTGGAAGCCTGGCCGCAGCAGCAAACAGTCGATGATCCATCGCAGCAGCAGCGTCAGTTGAGCTCATTTTTAAACACTTTGCAACGTTGCCAGACGGCGGACGAAAACATCAACGGTAACGCCAGAACAGATGCTATACGCGTACACATAACGCCGGCAAGGGACAGCATGTGCGATTATGCAAACAGGCAGTGTAGCGATAACAATATCAATAACAAAATTAACCATATTAATAGTAGCAGCAGTAGCAGCAGCAGTAACAGCGCCTTTACAGAAGTACCCGATCAACAGCAGCAGCAGCGCAAGCTTTATGAAATTATCGATAACTTGAGTCAATTGCGCCTGTGCGATAGCAGACTCCCGCTCATTACGCTCACCGATTATACACAACAGGTGGCGCTGTATGGCGCCAATTTTGATATTGCTGGCAATTGTCAAATGCAAATACCCAACGAAGCCAGACCACCAACATAATACAACTGTAATACTCGTACAACAATAAGCAGCAACAACAGCCAGTGCAATCAATTGCCAAACGAGAACAAACAAACAAACAAACAAAATAGCACAGCACAGCATAGCACTGAACAAAGCGAAAGTACCGTACGTCATCGGAAATCGTTTTTATATGCAAACGACAGACAAACAACGACCAAAGCAGAAGCAGCAACAACAATATAACAACAAAAGCGGGCGACAGCTAATAACCGGCTAGAACACAAAGATAAAACGGATTTTGAGCCAAACTATTGCGTATTTGGCGTCGCGTTCGAACAATGGTTGCGGCTGCTGCCGACGTACAAGTTACAGCAACAACAGCAGCGACGTTAGCAGCGACAGCGGCAACGACAACTTTAACGAGCGGCAGCATTCAATTTGCAGCATTAACGGCCGCCAGTGCCAGCGATTCACAAGCATCGGCATCTAATCTAAATATAAATAATAATAACAGCAACACCAACAGTAGCAGCTCCATCAGCAGCAGCAGCAATCATATTGATAAGCAAGACTGCATCAGCAGCACGAGCAGCAGCAGCAGCAACAGTAAAAACAACAACAACATGTCAGATGTAACCATTGAAGCTGCAGGTGCCGACGATGCAACAACAGCAACAACAGCAGCAACACCAACAACAACAGTATCAACAGCAACAACGGCAGGTGTGGCAGGAGTGGCAGTTGCAGCGGTGCCAACAAAAAGTGCCGTTAGTCAGCGAAATGTGGACATTAAAATTGAAAAGACCAGCAACATGGAGGCTGCGACCAAGCAGTTGACCAAAAAGGTGCTCAAGCTCGATTTAGGCGCCAAGAATTTGGACGAGTATTCGCTGAAGTCCCCAAAGTCACCCATAGCAGGTGAGTGTCAAAAGAAAGAAGCTTAATAATCTCAAATCGGGATTCAAGGCGCTCTACTGCGAAAGGCTTTGCATTTTCATCGCATTTATGTAATTTCTATGAAAATTGTTTTCTCGAAACTTCATCTTTGCTGTTGTTGATTCTATCCCTATTAATATTGCGTGCCTTAAGGTCTCAAATGTCATTTCGCTTCAATTGATTTGACAATGAAATTTGACACAGATGGAGACAAGCCCACACACACACACACACAAACACAGAGGCACAAGCACAATTGATATTTTGTTTCTATCTGGCCACAAAAGCCGCATACGCAACCCAATCTAAGAAACGTTCGTAAACAGAAGTTTCGATTAGGCTTATAAGACTGACGCTGATTGCACCACAAGATCCCGGAACATATAGACTGTGCTCTGCAATACTTATTAAAAATGCTTAAAATGTGTAGAATGTGCGACCTTCTCAAGTGAAGTGTTTGCCCTATCCAGAGACCATTCCCAACTAACTTGTTGTAAATTGTCACCATATCGGAAATCTATAAAAATCATACATCGATATTAAACTGAAACCCCCTTTTTTGATAGTTTGTTAAAGATAATCGAGTTAAATGCAGCTTCAACTAAACCCTAGATATCAAGTCGATCAAAATCTATAGTTTTCTCTGTAGGTAATTCCTTGACTGTTGTTGGAAGCATTTCTTTAAAAAATCTGGCGATGTTAGGCGACCTTAGATCTGAGTACAGGGTATCTGGCAGTCGCGTCCCTTCTTGATCGATACCAATTACGTTCGATTTGCCTTATCGCCGCATGTGCGTCTTGTTTATTTTGATTTGTTTAATTTTTGGTATATATTTTTTATTGTACATTTATTAATTGTGTATTTCAATTCACAGCACGTCTGCCCCATCAAACATCATTGACGTCATCGGTGGACGTTGAAGATCGCAAGACTTTACGAGAGGCCTTATATCAGGGTATATTTCATCGTCATCGCCGCACCATTTTCGCCGTGGGTAGTTTTCTCCGCATGCTCCGCAGTCGCAATTCCCAATATAACACCATACGCAGCTCCTCGGAGGGCGAGGACATCGATGAGGTTAGATAGGAATAGAATACATCTATGTTGTAGATGCTATCTATCATATGTGCTAGAGAGACAACACAACACAATAATACATCACGAATATTCTCTGACAAAAAAACCACAACAACGAACATCTGGATCTATTTTGCAGAGTGTAGTTATATATATATATATATATATTTTTTTTTTTTTTTTTAATGGAACATAGAATTCTTACATTGTCGTTTGTTGTGGTTTTCCCATATATGTATACATTTTTTTTTTGTTGTTCGGTTTGGTTTGATTTGAGGGGGGATTTGTGGGCAGACTGATCCAATATTGAAAAAGGTCGTATGTTGTTTTTGTTAAGCATACCCTTAGTATCTGTAGTATAGCACAATGTATAGATCCTTAAAATCCTTGCATGTCCGCGGATATGTATATGTATTGGAATACATCATCTGTGGCTCTGTTTAATGTTTAAGCACACACACACACTCATACATACATACATACATACATACAATTTCATTTATTGTCATATTAAGCTGACGTATAAACGTAGCAATATATACTGAGATATTAAGAAAGAAGTTAAATTAAAGTCGAACTTCTTCAACTGGAATCATTGAATCGAAGTCTACATGGCAACGTTGCAAAATGTCAATTTCGATGGACGATTCGCATTGAATTTAGTTCGAGTTGGAGAAGTTCGACTGGATTTGAATTCGAAATAACGAAGGCAGCCCAAAAGCCCCAACAAAGCAACCATAAGACTAGCCACAATGTTGTTTTTAGCATTTAGTAAAGAGAAATATCGTGAGAAATACCGAGAGAAATTGAGAATTCGCTAGAGCCATATTAAGTTGCGCTAGAGCTTAAGCCGATGGTTAATTTGGCCACTTTCATTTGTATTTCACCAACAACAACGCATTCCAACAAAAGAGCTTATATCAGTTTATACATACTACACACATTCCCTCCCTCTTCCTCTCTCTTTCTCTCTCTTACTCTCTCTCTACTCTCTCTTTCTCTCTCTTACTCTCTCTTTCTCTCTCTTACTCTCACTCTCACTCTCAACCTTCATCTACTACTACTCCCCCTCCACACTGTGCTAGCAAATCTGAAAGACGCCTTATCTATATTAAAAAAAAAGAGAAATTATGATAAAAAATAAACCTAGTGTTAAAAGCCATTTTCTTATATAAGCTAATTGTGAACGTAAGCTTAATGGATCATGAATATCTATGTACTATATAGTATTCGTACTCTAAAACTGTTTAAACTGTTTAATCTGTGTAAAACTGAAATCTATATAAATTCGCTGAACATCGATGTTGTTCTTTCGAAACCTTTGCAGAGAGTTTCATCAGCAAGCCAGAAAAAAAACTGAAACTCATCTAAAATTTATTTTGGCTTAATGTCCGTCTGTTTATTTCGAGATATATATATATATATATATACATATATCAGCATTATAGCCGCCATTCAATCAATAGCTTAAATTGAAAAATTTCTTATCAACTCTTTGATCTTATGATAATAGTTTTCCGACTATGCTCATCCAGTGTATTTAACATATTTTGATAATTACATTTAACGCTTATTATGTACAAATTCAATCAACCAGCCACTTAATAGGAACTCGGCTTTCAGTTAAGCCATACTAAATATAGAGAATTCCTTGGAGGACCCAGTCAATAAATATATCGACAGCAGTCGTATTGGATTACTATTTTATATAGCTGCCATGGCTAGTCAACGGATAACATGTTTCGATTTTACGAATATCTTGACCAAACTTTATGCCTTATACAATATGACCAAATTTTATTATATAGCTACTATAGGATCGATCGATTTTGTTTTATTATTGATTTCTTGAACCAAGTCATCAAGCGAGTCTTTTGCCATGCCTTTTGTCAATTGATACAAAAGTGATCCAAACATGATTTGGACAACTATAATTGATTTTTTACTCTTCTGCAAGTGTATCAGAACTTCGGCATGCCGTTGTTAGCTTTTTATAGCTATTGTTTTTCCAGTTTTCTTTCTTTTTTTTTTGTCGTTTAGTATGCTTAAAGTCGGTTTTCATTGCAAAGGGAACAAAAATCTTGTAAAATGTAACGTTTTTTTAATGCAACAATTTGATATACACACAATAAGCGCGAATTATATAAATATAATACATATGTATAAAAAAGCCTAGTTGTAATTAAAACACACACAGAAACTAATGTATACCTCTTGATTTTCAGTAATATATTGTATACACTGTATAATATATATGTGTATATACTTATGTGTATATATATATATATATATACATATATATGTGTGTTCTAGAGCATTTTTGTTTAGTGCTAGAGAACTAATATTTAAACATTTTGTACAGCGATTTACCCGAAATGTATGTATGTATACCCTATGTGTATGGGCTAAAAAAAATACAAAAAATCAACAACAAAAAAAGAAGAAGAAGAAGAAAAACAAACACGTTCATGACACAAAAACCAAAAAATGTTGGAAATTGTTTGGTAGTTAAATTAAATATGCTATGTATAATATATGTATTTAATTATTACTAAATGCATACATATTGATTATTGATACGTTTTTTATTTATATTTTTTTTTATATTTAAATAAAAATCAATAGAAATTCAATTTAATGCACATTTTTGCGAACGCTTTTCAACTTTTTTGCAGTTTCTCAAGGCGCGAAAACTTTTCAAATTCCCACATCTCTTCGATCGCTAAGGGCAAACCACACCAACTAAATATTGAATGAATTGAGAGCTTCTTCAAATGAAATTTGTATTAAGAGTCATATATTATGTATATATATATATATATACCTGTATATACTTGTTATAACTGAAACATAATAAATCATTAAATCGGCCTCCACCAATTCGCATTTGGCAGCGCGAAAATTGGCAATGCTATTGGGGTTCCAAGGAAGCCAGCATTGCTCATTTGGCTCAGAGCAATCAGGAACTGTGGAATTGTAAAATAGTTCATTTAATTACCTCATTCATATTATCATACATTATTATTATTATGCTTCATGCAGTGCGACCTGCCTAGTTCTGAGCCTATAGCTCTGCCAGCCATCCGTCCAAATTTCTGCACGAATACGAGAATCTTTTTCGGGTTGTTGGGTTATGTGTACTTCAAATCCGAGTTTAAAACATGTTTCCTGATAAACTATGACTGACAAATTAAGTCAACTTTACAAGTGTTTGCTAACTATGCCAGAAAGAAGACGAAAACTAACCAAGCTGATTCAAACGGTGCTTGGTGAGTCAGGAACCTCGGCAGGAACATGGAGAAAAAACTTACTCTAAGTGAACCACTCACCTGCTGCGGACTGGAGGCAACAACATAGGTGCCTTCATTGACGGCCTTCTGGATGGAGGCGCGTATGTTGGACGCCTCTTGAAGATTTCGTGAGTTCACACTGACCTTGGCCGCCTGAGACGATGGCACTAAATCGGGTCGCGTTAGCCAGGTGGGCTGCACCACCTGACGACTTGGCCTGGAAGCCGTCGAAGGTGCGGCCACAACGCAGGAGAAGCCGAAGCCGCACATGCAAATGCAGATGCAGACAGAGATGTAGATAGTGGAACGCTTAGACATGTTGTTGTGTGACGCTGCACTCAACGAGTGTTTGTGCAATTGAGTGCAATGCTGAAGACAAACAAATGCGAATTTTGACCGGGAAATAGAATAATTCTTGCCATTTATTTTAATCTTGGCAGTTAATCGCACGCCGGAACGTGCCCCAAGTGCGACAAGACGCACGTTGGGGTATTGGAATACGATCGTTAGGGGTAACACAATAATTTTGACAATTTTATCATTTTTACAATTTAAGATAAACTAGTTGTGTGTGTGTGTATGTGCACGATAGCTGAGAGAGGCAGTTTGGGGAGCGAGTGTGTGTGTGTGTGTATTGCATCAGTTTTGAGTGTGTGTGTATGCTACTTGCATCAGTTTTGTGTGTGTGTATGTATTGCTACTTGCATCAGTTTTGTGTATTATTAATCGACTGTTCGTCGTGCGGATCAATTGGTTCCTCTTTGATATGCACATCATCATCCTCCTGATCCTCCTTGCTATTCTCGTGCAGCAGAACATATTCTCGAGAACTGAAGCCAAACTTGATGACATCCTTCTCCATCAGCTCAAAGTATTTGCGCCCTTCGATCTTTTTGTTATTGAGAAACGTGCCATTTGCCGATTCCAAGTCGATAAGATATAGACGCACACGCTTTCCAAGACTCCCATCATCTCGTTCGAATGGCACGAGCCGATATTGCAGCGCCGCATGCTGTTTGGAGCAGCTGGGATGATCAACGGCCAGATCGACCACTTTGCGATCGCGCCCAACCAGAAAACAACTCTGCCTATGAATGTGAAGCGTTGGCAGCGCCGTCTCCCCCTTGAAAGGATATAGACGCCAGCGACGCTTCGGTTTGCGCGCCTCTGGTGGCTCCGAATATTTGACGACGACGCCATTCACTTTATTCGTATCTTCGGTTAGGGCGCCACTCAACCCAAAATTCGGTTTCTCCTTCTCCACGGGTTCAGCATCATCGTTGGACGGCTGCGATTTATCTTTGTCTTGTGGTTTACCCCACTCAAACTGCTCACGTTGTTGTTGTTGCTGTTGACGTTGTTGCTGTTCAGGACGTTGTCTTCTGTCTTTTCCCCTTGGGCTGGAACTGCGAGAGCGACTACGGCTGCGCCTGTAATACGTATATACAAATATATTAAATATATTTCCGCATTGTGGGTCGAGTGTTACTCACCGGCGTTTCTCCATCGATAGGCGTAGGCGAGCTCTCTCATAACTTTGACCCTGATTGCGATTTGAAACTTGTCTTTGGAGCATCCGTCTCTTGATCTCTTCACGGTTGTGGTGCGATCCTCGGTCGCGCGATGTATTTGCAACTTTACCACCGGCTGTGTGTCGCTGGGCGGCAGCGCTGCGTTCGGGGCTATCCCATTTGGAGCGCTGCTCTTGCACTTTGCTGTCGAGTGTTGCAGGCTCACGTTTGATTTGTTTTTTGTCTAATTTTAATGCTTTCGATTTAGTTTTGGCACATTTGACGTCCTCCGGTGATTTTGAAGCGGATCCGCTACTGCTGGTCGCAGAGCTAGATGTGGAAGAACTGTCGCGAGCTATTTTTCTTTTATGCGTCGTCTTGCTTTTCATGCGATTTGCCGTCTTCGCATTTGCATCGTTGTCGCTGCTGTGGTCCCCCGATCCGTTGTCGCTCGGATTCATGATATTTCCCTTAGAATAATCAACGGAGTGATTTGTGACAAATCGAAAAAGGAAAGAAAACCAATACCTTTCAAACAATGTTAGTGGTGATTCCTGGCCTGCTAACGTTGACAGCTGTTGATTTTAGAGCTGTTGCATTTCAGTACTTATCGATATGCGGTTATCAACCACCTTAAAATTAGGGTGACATTTTTGAGTGTAACAACACAACTTCTTGCATACGATTACAACAGGTGGGTAGGGCTAACTTTTTAGGTGACCACATTTACCACAAGGTAGCGCTGAAAAAATTAGCAAACCTGTGCAGGGAAAAAGTGAGCAAGCAAAAGATATACAATCAAATTGAATTCCCACTACCTTACGGAAGTTTTTAAATGTTAAGTTGAATATGTTGGAATATTATTGTTAATTGAGGATTATAATTATTTTAAGTCTTTATTTGGCTATTCAATCGTTCATTAGTGACTATATTTAATAAATAACTAATATGCTTATTTGAATTCATTAATAAAAATTCAAACTTGTTTGCGGCGCGGTCGATAGTATCGAAGCCAACAGCCGACAAGTTGGCAGCCCCCGGGTTTGATCTTTTATGGGAGGAGAAAGAAAGGGTCCAATTAGAGAGAGAGAGAGAAGGTGGGGCATGCGATAAATGATTTCGCCCCACAGGAAAGGCGGGAGAGCTACGGCAATAACAGCAGGGCCCCTGTTGGACGTCGAAAGTAAAGTTTTTTTGTGTTTTGTATATTTATGATTGCCACTGTCCGTTAAATCAGCTGTTTGTTAGTGATGTGTAGATTTGTGTGGTGTTGTGTTATTGTACGGTCGACGGGCATTGGTAGACCCACCCCTAATGGAGCACTAGCTGGCCGGAGCTGCTCCATTATGCTCCAAATTGACTCGTAGGTTAGGTTAGGTTTTAACGGTTGCCGACTAAGGTCGGCACACTTGGGCCAGTTTTGGCCCGTTGTGATACCGTAGAGCTCAAGAAAGATAGATAAGACAGAGAGATTAATTGGAGAATAAGACGAAGTAGACTGACCTACCAAACAACACCAAACCAGCGACTGATTTTTCGTATAAGCGATATGAATGAGTTTTTGCACACGGATGACGCAAAGACTCAACGCTTACGATCATCAAGCCGGCTAACCGGCTCGTAACAACTTTGATACTTGCGTAAGCATTGTATATCGATATATAAAAATAATGCAAGTGCAACTATTTAGCGATGTTTGAGTGCCGCAATACTATCGCTTACAAATGCATTTGTCGCTTACGCGATTAATCGACATGCTTAGCTTATCGCGCCAAGCTCCTCACAAAGCCCGTGCCCGTGCTGCCACTGCAGCTGCGTTTGACACACATTAAATTTTGAGCAGAGCCTGCGAATTTAATTTTTAAGTTTTTTTTGTGATAGTGTGTAGTGTGTCTGTGTCGACGACATGTTGATATTATTGAAATAGGCACCAATAAAAAAAAGCAGTAGCGGAAGGCAAAAAAAAAATAAAAAAATTCAAACAAAATTGCAAGCTGCAATTAAACGGTATTTTTGGCATTCACAATGACACCATTTGATGATTTCGTTTATTTAATTAATCATGTGCTGCTTGGCGAAGAGCCGGTAAGGAGCAACAACAACAATAATATTACGCACACAAAGACAGTTGGCGACAACAATAATAACAACAACAACAACAACAACAACTACCACACACAGACATTGATTTAATTCTTTTCTCTCTCACATTCAGACTATAGAGGACTTCATATTGCTTGTGGGCACAGTGGTGGCCTTCATAGCGTTCATACTCTGGTGCTGTTTTCCCATACAGCCAAAGGTATGTACAAATGCACGCACACGCAAACACTGACCCACACACACACACATACCAACACCCACACACACACAGCTCACATACACTCACAGTCACACTCGCATAGAAACATGTATGTATGCATTTTGTATGCATTCGCAGACCAGATATTAATTTCAAATTCGATTTTGCGCAGGAGCCCGGACAGCATCGTCAATTTACATGTAGGATCATTACGAGTCATATTAAGGCATTTGATAAGGCCACCAATACGGAGGACAATGCCGGTGCATCAACATCGACGACGGCTTCGTCGACGGCCACAGCCAGCAACATTGGCAAGAATATTGGCAAGAACATCGGCAACTTGGGTAACATTAGAAACTTGGGCAACTTGACGGGCCACATCAGCAACAAATATAATAATATTCACAACAACAACAACAAGAACTTGGGAAACATTGGCAGCGCCTTCATCTTTAGAGGTGTCTCCAATTTGAGCGGCAATTCGCAGTACAACAGCGGCGGCACCTACAGCAAAAGCGGCACTGTTGCCATGCACAATTATTACGTTAAGAGCGGTCATCATTGCTGCACCTAAACTCTTAGCCATGCCCAAGGCATTCACTCACTCACTCCCTCTCACTGGCTTCCCAGCTTTGACAACAAAGTCCACAACCAAACCTTTCCAAACATAGCCTGCTTTGTAGTTGTCCAACATACAAAACAAATAACATTTTAGATGTTCAATGTATTGTTCATGTTCTCTAAATGTCTCATAATAAGTGTGCCAATTGGTTGTTCAATAGCTAAAAGCTTGTTGAACATTTCTCCCCCTTAACTCCTCCCCCTCCTTCACCCTCCTCAATATACTACCACTTGTAATTTGCAAGAAAATTTTGAATTGTAATTGCTCAGACTGATTTGTATCATGTAGAAATGGTCATTTTTAATGCACTTTTCCATGATAGATAATACGAAAAGACAAAAGCGTAAAAAACGCGGATAGAGTATGGCGCAAGTTTTTAAAACTTCTCATTATTTGTAGTACGTATTGAATGTATTGCTTTCAAATACCAAAATTATAATATTTAAACAAAATACGGCAAAACAATGAAAACCAAGCAACTATTTATAAGTATTTATTACGATAATTGCATATATATATATACGCATGTTAATATGACAACAACCGCTTACAATCCCCAAGACATTTGCCCGCAAATAGAGCACAAAAAAAAAAAAACTAATAATAACATAAGCAAACTCAGAAAACAATTAAAAAACCGTTCGCTTTATTAAGTACATAACGCATATTTATTATGTGTAAAGAAAAAAAGAAGTAATAAAAGCAGACATTAAAGCGAGCGGTTTCTACAGGGAGTTTGTGTCTGTGTTGTATCTATAAGATATACTCACCACATACACATGGTCCACATAGCCAAGTTCTTAGTGATATGTTTTTCCCAATCAAATTGTTTTTGTACTTAATTTCTTTAAGTGTATACACTACTTAAGACTCATATATGTATTATGTTTGATCTCATTTGTCAATTTATTTATGTGATGAAAACTTAAAGAATTTCTTCAGTACGAAGGGATATTAAACAAGAAAAATCCCTTTTAAAGAAAATCCCACAAATAACAGTGTTTCATTTTATCAGGGTTTGCTTTAATTATAGTGTATGACATAAGTATGTGCACTGTGTACACTAATCAGCAAATCACATATGGGCATTGGCCACTTGAGAGTCGCGAAACGTGACACTTGACTTTGTTTACTCCGTATCCGTTCAAAATTGGTAACAAGGGTATAATGAAGTTGTGCAAATGTACATACATATGTAACAGCAAGTAGAAATCATTTTGATCGTATAGAGTATATATATATTCTTGATTAGTATAAATAGACTTTCGAAATGTTCAATGTATAATCTTAGTTCTCGTCTCCTACACGCAGATCCATCCTCCACGATTATTCCAACTAACCGACAGAAAAGGACAAGGACATGATGTCGATCAAAATCGATTACCGAAACAATGAAAGTCGCAAAACCTTGAAGCCTTTGTAAATTGTTTTCGGTACAGTTTTCCGTAAACAGTGCGCTAGTTATTTAAATTTCCTTTTTTCATTTGTTCATTGATCAAGTATGGCAAAATATTTATTCGGATTTATTCGGAAAGCAGTAACATACCGGCAAATAGATGCAATGAATCAAATCTGAAGAGAAGATGAGCTGCTTCTAATAGGATGAAATAAATAAATTGATTATTGTTGCTATATATATATATATATATATATATATAGAGCTATGAGAAAAGATTTAAATTGCTGCATTATTTACAATTTTCGTATACACAAATATATGCCAAAGAATGTTTTCATTTATATTTTTTTCGATTGTATTTATTTATTTTTGTTTGCTATCAGATCAAAATGGTTAAAAATCACAATTGTCAACATTTGTCGTTATATGTATTTATAAATTAATAACAAATCGGTTTCAATGCACAATGCAATCGGTAACAATAGAGTCTACACATTATTATGGAATATCAATAGTGATAATACACGGGTACATTCAATCAATATTATTGTACATTATTAAGGAAAGTCTAGCCAAAGGCTATAAATATCGCAGGGCACTTACGTAGATATACATATAGGTGGTAAATATATATTACATACATATTTGGTTTCTATGTGGTAACTCGATTTAAGTTCTTAGCTTTAAGGTCTTCATCTAGATTTTCTCGCTTTGGTACCAGTTGAAAATTTGTGACGTAAGCAAAGCATTTAGCATAGGTTTGTTGATGTTGCTTCTTCTTCTTCTTTTTTTTTTTTTTACATATAAATAGTGTAAAACAGGATGTGGTTTGTAACAATGGATTATTTATACCTAAATAGTAGACAGTCTTACGGAGTACCTAAGCTAGTAAAACATAACAAAAAAAAAAAAAACCGAAAACCAGACCTTATAATACTACTTGGTTAAACAATTTGTTGAAAACAAAAGGTGGAGCTAAACAGTGAGCTCAATGATCGATATATGGTATATATATATATATATATGTACACATATTTTAAAACGAATTCAACTTCAAGATGTCGTATATACAGAAAAGATAGAACAGAGAACATAACCGGATCGATACCACACAGCGATCTGGTGCCAGCCAGAAGCTGAACGGCAAACAACTTGAACTCGATAATCGATTAACGATGTACGATTGGCGACTAACGGATAACGATTAACGATTAACGAATTACAAACTGGAAGTGCAACTGCATTGGGAACTCGTTTGCTATTGTGACTAGCTGCAGTCCTTTGGAAAGAATACATTCATCTCGATACAGATCTGTAGGACAATAAATACCGTATAGACGGTAAATAATGCAGCGCCAACACGCTTCGTTAGGCGATTACCGCTGCAGCTGAGGGTCACAAACAGGGCAATTGTGCAGCATATCAGGATCAGTATGTTGTACTCGATGCCCTGGGTGCCAACCATTTGCTTGAACCCAGATCCATAGTTGATGCAGTTCTTCACAAACCACGGTACGCCCAGCGACAACAAAATGGCCAACGAATTGGCGCCAAGCGAATTTGAGACGCCAATGCCGCTTTCACCTAAAAAAAAATAGAAACAAAAATGAAAAGAAAAAATTAGCAATCACTTGTTAAAAAGAGATTAGTTGTTCAACTTGTGCTTACCATTGCGCAGTGAAATAAGACTAGATACCGCCTCGGGCATTGTGGAGCCGGCAGCGAGGAAGGTGAGACCCATCACAATGGTGGGCACTCGAATAGCGACACCGAAAGCTGTTAACATCCAGACAATTAAATACGCATTGCCGCCAATGCAAACGATGCACATGATGAAGGACAAGGGATACAACCGACGATGCTTCATCGGATGTGGAATGAGGCAGCTCAGCGCCATTTTGATGGGCAACGTAAAGATCCACCAGCCTTTCATGAAACGCGATGCACTGTGCGGATACACAAAGATGCCCACCGGCATCTCATCCTCCTCCTCGCCATTCCCTGCAAGCATCGAAACAGTGTGAAGATGTCATAAGATAAACGAAGAAACGACGATTTCTTAGGGATCATTAAAATGTGTAGTCCTTAAGCTCACCAACACATTACTGATCTTCTCTGATTATGTTGTATTTGAAAGGCAATAGGGACTCAAACTTACAATTCTTCTGCGTTAAATTGGCCGTGGATGACATGGATGAGGTGTTCTCCGGAAAATTGATGACAAACAGACCATCACCCGAGAGTGGATCCTTTTTCAGCGGCAACTGAGCCTTGGCACTGTTCTCCGGTGGTTCCGTCAGATCTAAACAAAGTAAAGCTAATGTTATAAAGATTCCACTTCCACTGGGGCGCATAGATTCAGCTAACCGTAACGCGTGGAGAAGCAACAGTTCATTTTGTCCTCGATAAAGACGCGTATGGCTGGCATAAACTTGTTGTTGTTGAATGTAATCAGATAGTAGAGGACGAGGAACCCCATCATGATGCAAGACTCCACAAAACTAATGCTGCCACCCCAGGCGAGCACCAGCAAAACGATCGTATTAAATGTATAGATGAAGCAGTCACGGGCTATGGGCCACCAATCTAGCTGCACTGGCTGTGTAAGCAAAGATTAACCCAATTAGTAAATCCACAATCCACTATTCTATCTCTGTGTGTGTGTGTGCTTACCTTATTGATACATAGTGCAGCAAGGCCTGCAACGCCGAGAGTGTTGAACATCAGCGATCCTATAATGGTGCCCAGTCCCATGTCCGACTCGAGAATGAGTGTACTTATCGTATTCGTAAAGAACTCGGGCATTGAGGTTGCTGTCGCCATAAATGTGGCTGCCGCCACATCCTTGGACAGATGCAGATCCTCGCAAATGCATTCGACGGTGGGTAGAAAGTAGTCATTGCATATGATGGCCAGCAATATGAAGAAATAGACTGCGGCGAATACGTGTAGAACTACCCAACCTTGACGTAGCTGTTCCACTACGAAAGAAAATGAAAAAAATGAAATATATATCATTATTATAAGAGCTATGAGTCGGGTAACTATTTAAAAAGTCTACTTAAATACGGCTTTGACACAAATGATTGTCACAAGTATTTTATTTTCGACTCAAGTTGCTTTTAGTTGTTTGAATAGTTTCATGTTCAAATCGGCTGAACACAAATTTATATTTTTATGGGATCGAAGATAGTTGCACAAAAATTTGCAAAACTTCATTCAATTAGGCATTTTGAATGCAGATACTGGGAAGGCTTCCATATACGGAAAACTATTAATCATATCGCAGTTCCCATTTAGATAGATACTAGTATCAGAGAAGTTTGTCTATTACACGCCGACGAGTCACTTTCGTGGCTATAAGTATGCGTATCTGTCGCATGTTCCAAGTATTGTAGTTTAATTAAAGGTTTCGTGCGATAAGAGGCACGGTTTGACGAGCCGCAAAGTTAGATAGATATATGTATATATACATTTATTGTACGCGTATGTAAATTGACGATACGGACTCAAGAATATGCACTCAAAAAAAAAAAATAATGTCAAAAATCAAGTTAAGATGAACAAAATGTTTTCTTACGATTTTTGGTTTAAGCGAAATTTTTCAAAATAATTCAATTTCTGGTTTATTTTGATAATTATTGTTTCAAGTACTCAAGCTCTTAAATAATTCCTAATATAATCTTCAACTAAAACTAAAACTAACAATTTTTGTAAATTTTATTAATTTTCAGATTTTTAATTTTTTTTAATGCGAATTTGAAACTTTAAACAAATATTTTCTTATGGTTCCGACTGGTCAATTAAAATAGACAATCTGTTTGGTTAGTATATAATTTATTAGTGGTAGTGTTATTTTATATGGAACTGAAGTGCAATCATATTTGTGCCGACTGATTTATTGGCCATTGAGATTTTAGCCGCTTATCAGCGGCACTTGTATTGGCCATGGCCCAGTGATAAGCGGCTCGTTGCAGCAGGAAGACTATTTATTGGCTAATGGTCATTGGTCAGGAAGTTCAAGTTTATTGAATGAAACCTTGATTGGTAATCCGCGACGGAGTTTCTTTTGATTTGTGAAGCTCTTTTCATATTCTTCAATGACGAATATTGATTTTTGACAATTAGCTTTTCTTTTGTACTCTTGGCTAATCAGCCAACACTTGGCAACGACTTAAGTATTATTTTATTGGGGTGGGGCGGTACCTGTAAATAGCTCAGGGAATTCATCTAATGGTGCATCGGCCTCGTCTGGACATGTGGCACGTGGCAGTATTTCGTAGAGCAGTTTTTCATCCAAATATCTCAGCGATGATACCAAAAAGTTTGTCTCATTATTAACTGCAACGAATTTCAAAAATAAATAAATGTTGAGTTAAAATTATAATAATATGGAAAAGATTATATTATCATTACGATCTCTCTCAAACCTAATAGATAGATGTAGCCGTAAGAAGTCAACTACTACTGGTCTACCTATAAATATTAGTAGTAAAAAGTTCATTCCAATCAATCCTTATTAGTTAAAGAACATCAATTTCAAACCAACTAAAAATCATAGAAAAAATTCATCGGCTCTTTTCAAATCTGTATTCGATTATTTGATAAGTTTTCTCGAGATTTGCGTGCACTCAAATGGAGGACAATCGCTGCTAGTTTGTGATTCACATCGGAATTCCTTTTCCAATTTGTTCCCAACATTGAAATTCGTTTCTTATGCTGCACATCTTGGGCAACCGATAAAGTTCTTAAACGTTACTCATTCTGTTAGCTGAGTTGTTTCTCACGCAGCTAACTGAAAAAAACAAACAACAAAAATTCCACTTTTTGTGGGTAGATAAGCAATTAGATGGTCGGCAATTAGAAGCCAGTTGGCCGTTTAATGCTTAATTGCATAAATAAATCATGGCAGACGGGAACATAAACAAACATTCAATTTAAGCCACGTTTCGGATAAATGCAATATACCTAACCTGCCCCACTGCCCCACCGCCCCTGCCACCACCGCCCTCAGCTAGTTGAAGAAGTTGTTTGTGCAAATTTCGATGTTACTTTTGATGTTTTGTTAACGATTTGTTCAATTTTTTGTTATTGTTAATTATTATTTGTATTATTTATGATTTGATTGTTTGTTTGTCGCTGTTATTTGGGCTTAGACTGGAAATGACGAGGCGATTGAATTGTCATCCTAAAAATAATGTAGACACTCACTACAAAAATGTTTGTTGTTGTTTTTGTTTCTGTTGTTGTTTTTGTTTCTGTTATTGTTGTTGTTGTTATCTGTCATTTTTACCTTTTTCTTTTATAATGCATAATTAAATGATTATTGCCGGCCATAATTTGACTTAACGGGAATAGGCAAATAATACCCATAACGACGTCTGCTGTCGTTCTCTTGTTTACCCTTTTAAGTCACCAGAGGTACCCACAATAGCGCGATTACCCAACCAACGCCAACTTGTTGGTCATATTGTCGGACTGACATGTCTTATCAGCATTATTTTTTTAAGAAAATATTCCTCTCTACTCTCTGTGGCCAAGTGTGATTCACAAATTTATTACATTTGGCATATTAATACGTAATTTATGCCCCTTCAATTTATACAGGGTATCCTTTCAGTCGTACACTCGTCTATTGTTATTGTTGCTTGTTGTGTTGTGTTGTGTTGTGTTGTGTTGTGTGTTGCTGATGTTGACCTTTTTCGCTTGAAACTCTTTCAGCACGTGCGATTTAAGTCGCCAGTTTTTCATCAGATTTGCTTTTTTGTTTTGTTTTGTTTTGTTTGTTAATGCTTTGCTTATTGTTTGACTGTGAAAACCGAATCGCATGTCTCTAGCAGCTGCAACAATAACAATAACATTCACTGGCAATAATCAAACATAATTGAGAAAAACAAAAACAACTTGAAATTGAAGCATGCCGTGGGTAAACCATGAAAGATGCGCACTGCTTGCACAGAGCAGCTGCTGAGTTTGAAATCAAGCAATTGAAAAATGCAAAATAAATTTCAAAAACTTCAACTTTATGCAAATGAAATAAGTGAAGAATCCAATTTATATATTTGTTTCGATTCACAGCATAAACATGACAACGGGCCAAACCTGGCTTATGTGTGTCAACCTTGGGGTTGACAACCGTTCTAACCATAACCATATAATAGTCGGATTGGTCATATAGGTCAAGTTGAAGAGGTTTTTTGCGAGGCACCAACACACCTACTCAATGGTGTTGTGGTACTCAAAACAAGGTGTCGCCAGCGACAGATGCATTCAGTATTTATTCACTTGCATTCATAATGCAATAGATGTGTCTAATTGTGCGATTGTGAGTGTGAGTGTTAGTGTGATTGTGAATGTGTATGTGTATCTATGAGTTTGAATCTTATTAAGTTGGCGTTTACGCGATGCATAAAACAAGTTTATTGAACCTGCTGAACTGCGGTCGGGTTCTGGTTACGTTTGGTGATTATGGAGGTTGGATTGAGAAATACCCACCGCACCCAGTAATATGCATAAAATGCTTGTTTGCATCCAATATAAAACCCCAATCGGCAACCCCTTTTGTGTAAATAGGTTTAAGGAACTTTTATTTTGCGGCATGTGACTTATTTATTGGAAAATACCCCTGCCCCTTTCAACCCTTTTTAGATACCTATTTATGCAATTCATTGTGCAATCAAGAAGCGTTTGCCATAATTACTTGAGACACTAAGTTGTGCAAAATTACATTTTGTGTTTAGTTAATAACAATTTTAACTATTTTTTTTTTTTTCTTTTTCTTTTGAACGTTTTACTTGTTTTATTGTTGCAACTTTGCGGTTTAATTGGCAACTTGTTTCTCTGATCGTGCGGCGACTTAATGCAAATCAATCGGTTTTCCAAGCAGCAAACTTCAAACTGAAAACTGTTTGTTAATTGTTGTTAAATAAAATAAATACGATTTCGCAACACTGGCCAACAAAAATCAATTCATATTTTTGCCTGTCGATCTATAATATGTGATATGTGATAAGTGATATCAACTTTGGCTATTAGCCAAATGTTTTGTCTAAAAACCCAATCAGCTTGGGAAATTATTTGACAAATATGTGAAAATTCCCAAAAAAAACTGAATAAAAATGACTTTAAATAATAACAAAACATGTTTTTGCAAAATACCAAAAAAGAAGAAGAATATATAGTAAATTTTTAATTTCTAAATTAGTAAATACTTGAGTGACAAATTTGATTCGCTTGTCCAAAATTGTTGCTTGATAATCAGCAACTTTCTATTCAAGTTCCGTCTTCAACTTATTGAAAAAGTAGTTCTGATCAGAGTTAGGGTATGTATGCAAGCTGGTTAGATATAGTTTGAATTCTTGTAGTTACTTGAACAGAGGAAACTCCCACAAGTTGGGTAGTGTGGCCATCAAAAGAGGGCGCCGTTTGGCAGACGCTGTTTGGCTTGTTTGCCTGTTTGCCTGTTTGTTCGACAAATATCCGAGATGATAAATGTGCGCCGGCAACAACAATAACAAATGCAAAATACTAGATAAATAAATGAAAACAAAAACATGTGAGAACGTCTAGCAAAAGCATCTCGACGATTATATACCCTGGATTATATACCCCGGAACGGACTCGAACTGCGGACATTTCTCAAGTGTTTAATCATATTTCCAACGATTGTTCCCATGGCAACTATTTGAAATAGCTGACATATATAGTGTCCACAGCAAAATGATGATCAAGACTATATGTATACTCAATACCCTCTGCTAGGGTATGGCAATAAATAAATGTAAATCGATAATACTCGGCATCAGCTTGGGGAATGCTGCTCCGAGAGCGAACGAGAAAAAAACAATAACAACAAAAAATAAGTAAAAATAAAAATTAACTATAAAAACATCTGCGATTTATCTGTGGAGCATGAAAACGTCACGGTTGTGAGGGGCGCGGCGGTGCGGTGCGGGGCGGTGCGGGGCGTTGCGGGAAATCCCATGACTGTGCAAATTGTTGAACTTTTGCTAATACATATATGTACATCTATATATATATATATAATACATAATATGCACGTGTGTTTGTGAATTGACATATGGAATTCCAGCATAAATTCCTAAGAAATGTGCCTCTTCCCCCAGCATTGTTCGGTTTACAGCTGCCAACTAACAATTAATATTCCAAAATGTGCCTCTTCATGATTCCAGTTAAAATTTGAATTTCATTTGGAATAACCAAAATGTTTTCTTACAAATCCCATAAAACCACCGATTATTTATAGAGTTTGGTTTGCAATGGGTGGCGGAGGGCCTCTGCTCGGGATCACTTCCATGGAAGCAACAAATGGGAATCACCATTGTAAATGTTAGTGTTGTTGTTATATCTGTTGACACACACACACACACACACACACACACACACACACAGGAGAGACAATTATTTATGCTGAGTACTTGTAAATAATCGTAATGACGTTGACGATAATTATTCGCAGGTATCTCCTCCGAATTTGTTTACGCAACCAAATATGAATGGTTGGCAACGCCAAAAAAAAACAAAAAACAATAAAAATAAAATGACAAATTTTATAATAATTGCCGCACGAGTATTCTTAAGCGGTTTACGTTGCTTTACAAACTCTACCAAATTTCTAGAGAAATTTATAATAATTTTACGGCCGCAATTTCATCTGGTTTGCTTTTGTTTTGCGGTACTTTTTTTGGTTTTTTGACTACGTTCTTTAATCTTTGAAGACGAATCTTCCTAGATTGTGTTCTTACAACTTAGAAGAAGAAGAAGAAGACGGGCAACTTAGGTCACCATTGTTTATTCTTAAAAAAGTGGAATATGTTGTCCTAAAGCTTTAAAGGAGTCCCCATAAGGTCCCCATATATATTCTCGATCAGCATCACTAGACAGAAGATCCCGACTCAAGTATTATTGACAATAAAACTGTGTGACAATAAGGCCAATATTAAAAGTCCATATCTCAGGCAGTCTATATAATGTATTATCAAAATTATCTGGAATGTTTAGTTGAGCGAAGGAATTAAAGCTTTTAAAAATTCTATTTTTTAATGAAGTTATTTTTTATTACCATCATTTCGAATATCAATCAAATATTGATGGCAACTATGAAATTGTGTCAATTCTATATTGAATTTCGATCCTTTGATCTCGACTTCTATTATATTTCCTGTTCAGCAATTGAATAGTATTTTTTTTTCCGATTCCATTATTAATTAAATAAACTGCCGTTAGATTTTCGCATCGATCAATCAAATGTCTCAAACACAAAAACTTTCATGTTGGTTTTTATGCTGATTTACCATTGCTATACCTTATCAGATGACCGATATAGATCACAGATGCTTCATCAATGCTCCTCACAGCTGCCACAAATCCCACACATCCATATCATAAATCAGCTGTGCTTATCAGCCCCAGCATTAAAATGTAAAGACCACACCCTAAATTATATATACACATATATATATATACACATATATATATATATATATATATATATATATATATATCATAAATTTCTGGACGTATTTATTTCATAATTACGGCTATAAGAGTTTTTCATTTTTTTCTTTTAGTTGTTATCAAAGCAGTTGTTACTGATAGCCACGCCCCTATTTTACTTTTCTTTTTTTTTTTTGCTATTCATTTTTCGATTTATTTGCGCAAGTTTTTCGCACACTTAAAACGGTATTTTCCGAATGTTTTACGACCCGAACAGACAACTGTTTGAAATTGCTGTTTTTTGTGCTGGGCTTAGATTAAAAAACTTGCAAATTTATTGAATTTACTGTAAAATATGAGACAATCAAAATGTCCATATTTGAATAGAAAATAAATAAAAATTAAAAATAAATCAATTTAGCTTTCGGTGTTGACATTTTTACTGATCAAAAAGGGTTACAAAGTGTTATATGAAGTTGTGCAAATTTGTGCAACAGGCAGAAAGAATCATCTTCGACCTCATGCAGTATATATTTGTATATATATATATATATATTCTTGATCTGGATTAATAGCCGCTTCGATGTACGTCTGACTATATATTCGTCTGTGTGGATAGGCCGATCTCAAAGACTTGCAGATTTCAAGTGTGGAAAATAAGTTTGCCCGTTTCCCCGAAATTATATTTCTAATCTTTCTTTCTAATCATCAAATTATGGACATAAATGGGCAAGGACTTAGTTACAAGGGTATCTGATAGTCAAGCCCACTTGACACAATCGATCGTATTTAATTCATTTCCAAAAAATATAGTAATGCCATTGTTGCAATTTCAAAAGAATATTTCGACCAAAGAGTAATACAAAATGTAATCGCAAAAGTTGCCTGTAAGTTGCCGGAGCTTATCTTATGGGCGCCCAACTGCTTTAGTTACCAGACATATTAACGAAAAATCCAATAGCCATGTTCAATAAATAATAATTATCTAAAAAAAAACAATTTCGTCTCCCAACACAAAATAATAATTTTCCTCTTCATTATGGTGCACGAACAAATAATTATTTGAAACTTGTTTCAATTTGAGTGCCGTAGCAAAAGTATTAATTGCCGTACAGCTAGTATTCGTGGTTCTCCGCTGTTAAAACTTAAAATGTAAGCACATTTTAAATAAATTAAGATAAGTGCAAAATGTAATTAACTTTTTTTTTCCTTCGAATGATGCAGCCACATTTCGCATATATCTGTCTATAACTGAGTGTACTATCACTCGATTGCACTAGCTGCGCTCACCAAAATCTATTCGAATCCGAAAGTTGCTTTTCGAGTTGCAGTTATCATCAATTGAAACTCGATGAATTGTTACCATATATTGGAATATCTTTTTAATTGCTGGATTGGATTTTAGGTTCACTATTTACTCACCTGTTGCTTGTGTATCCGTTATATGGCTGGCAGACAATAAGAAAACGCCAAGCATAAGGCGAGCGATTTTCAACATTATACAAAAACGAAAACTTTAACAAAAAAATGGCTTTTGTTTTGATTTAACCATTAAAAAAAAAGACTTTATATATGTATATATATATATATATTTATGTATATTTTATATTGAAAATAGCAATACTCGGCTCACATGTGCGCATAATTTTGATCGGCGGTTTTTTGATTTTCTTTTTCTTTTTCGCTTTTTTTTGGATTTCTTTTTTGGCTTAGTTCACCACACACGGCGTATGCGCAACACGGCGTAACTTGTTTCGATTTTTGAAAATGATTTTTGTGAATGAAAAGCAGCAGCTGTTGTGTACATTTAAATAGTTTCAGTGATGATTTTGTTGGTTTGTTTGTTAGTTTTCGATTTGTTAAGTGGTGTTTGTGTGTTTTATTGGTTTTTTTCTAAAGTTTTTTCGAATGCAGCCGGGCTACGTCAACCGCTTGGCTAGAATTGTATCGCACAACTAATTAAGTGCGACCAGCGCGCGCGCGTCTTAAAAATAAACAACGACGCTTGCGTCGCCGTCGACGTCGTTGCGAACGCCGCTGTCGGCATCACTGTCAACGTCGTCGCCGACTTCGCCAGCGGCTGTCCGAGGCGGGGGACTACATATTTTGAAATATAAAGAGTTATCTCTCTGTTTAGGCCAGAAGTCAAGTCCGAATAGCTGACAGCCTTTCCCGTTCGCTGATTACTGATTTTTGATTCTGTTTCAATTTTATCTTGCTTTTCTTGAGTTTGCCAATGCGCAGGTGTGCAGCAGTGTGTGGGCGTGTGTGTGTGTGTGTGTGTGTGTGTGTATGTGTGTGTTTGTGTGTGTTTAACAAGTTTAATGTAGTATTGAATGTAAAATGTGCTCTTTGACAGTGAATCTGCTTTTTGAAAGCAATACATTATTTAATGTTTTTGTTTTGCATTTCTTTTATTTATTTATGCATTTGTTAATTTAATTAATATTATTTAATTATTGTACATTAGTTAGCAATAGATTGTTGCTTGCATTTCAAAATACACATTTACATTGTTTGTTGAGTTTAGTTTGTTTATGTTAATCCCTGCTGGCAATGTGAAGAGCATTCACTAGTCGACGACAGCTCCTCCCCAAAAATGACTATCAATTTCCTTGGTTTGTGATTTATAGTTGGAAGAGAGAGAGATAGAGAGAGAGACAGATAGAGATACTGAGAGAACTGAGTGTAACGTGCACTCATTAATATAGCAGTTACCGTTCTGATAAGAATAAATCAGAAAAACAATTGAAGCGATTGTTTATCAATCTACTAGTATTGCCGGCAGTCAACGCTCATTTGTATCTAAAGCATGAGTGTCTCACTGTCTGCCTGCCTGCCTGTCTGTGTGTGTGTGTGTGTGTGTGTGTGTGTGTGTGTATTTTGATGTAAGCGGTTGCAAACACTTTGCGTATTTTCATGCTTAACAGGAAACTTAACACTCGAAGCTATTTATAGGGCACACGTGCTGAAACAACTCACATCAATCGGCAATAACCTATTGCGATCATTTTCAAAACCCATCGGCTGGAAAACATTCCAGAATTTTCACTTTCATTTATGCATACATAAATATTTAGTAAGTGTGCATTTACCGATCCAACTCAACTGATCACGAAGCGTGCTCAAATGTTTAATGTTAGCAATTGTCTTTTGTACCCTTTCTTTAGGGTAGGGTATTACAATTTTATAGGCATCTACGAAATAGTGAAGTATATATACATATATATTCTTCTCGTCATACATAGGAATAATCGATCGAAAGATGACTTTCAAGTTTTGGGCTCGAGATAGATGTAGATGTGGATTGATGTCTGATTGAGTGGGAGGCATGACGTCAAGCAGTCATTATCTCAACAAAATGCATAGCAATAGTATTATCATTTATAATCGAAGCTATGATTTAAATCTTAAATGCAAGTTAAGGCTAATTCTAATCTGCAAGGGTATGAAATCTTCGACGTGCCTAGGATCGGTGATAGCACTTGTTTTTAATTACATTCAGACAATGTACTTCCCTGAATCACTTGTGGTTGTGCAAAGTTCAGCTGTGCTTTTACCATTCGTAACACTCTCGATTTAGCTACTGGTGATAACTGATCATCGATCACTGATTGCTCAGCGCTCATCCAAAATTGCTGTCTCAGGGATAAATGGGAAAAAATCGTTAGTTTCCCGATCAACTTAAAAGGGGGTTAACATTTTTATATAGTCAATAGTTCGTGTGTAAAATGTATAATTTGTCTAGTCTAATCGAAAGGCCCAAGAAAACCCAGGAATGCATTGTGTTTGAAAATCTGTTGGGTTTTGACTCCTAACTTCTGGTCAAATGTAAGCAGCTAGTGTAAACGAAATTCCAGTTAAAAGGACTATCAGGACAAGCATATGTCCACAAATAGGAAAAATAGTTGAATCGGTTCTTGTTGCTAGGCCTAAACATATATACAGTGGCCCACAGCTTATTTGGCTCAGTGTCAAAGAAAATTGGCTACTTTTTTACATAATCCTTTCTAGCAGGTGGGGAAACCCCAGTGTATTGGAGTCATATATTAATTTAGGTGGTTAATACCTGTACCTACCATCGGTCTTGGGAATTTTTGAAAAATAATTAATGCTTAGTTTATGGCAGGCAATTACTTTTTTTCTTTGACACTGAGCCAAATAAGGTGTGGGCCACTGTATACTGCTTAGATTACAACGCTACTCTCGCCGTAGACATGCACGCATCTTGCATTCAGGAAAAGCATGGTCTTGATGATAGTAGTTCCTACAGTATCAAAAAAAAAACAAAAAAAACCATAAAACTCTTAACTCTGTGTTTAATCTGATATTGTCTCGAATATTTAATGGCATATATATATTTTATTTGGATTACGTGTACATAAATTTGTATCATATTTGATAGAAAGCGCCATGAAATCAAATCAGTGTATTTTATGATCGTTTTGAACTATAACGATTGTCGTACGATTTCTTAGCTATCATTTGCTGCCGTCTTACTCAATCTACGTCATATTTGTTATGGCACTGGAGAACGTATGTGTTATGCCGTCATGTGTTCAAAAACAATGGCGTAGCCACCGTATCCCCTGGTATATATCACAATTTACTGGTATAAACCGGTTACACCGGTAAGCTCACATAACGCACGTTTTGTGTTATGTTTAATGCTGATAGACAGTTTAAGTGCCGGACTTAACGGGACCTGGCCATTGAGAAGTGGCCTTGAAATCAAAAGTTATGTCGCTCAATATCGTATGTCATTTATATAACATGGTTGCCAAAATTCTCCAACTGAACCCGCCACGAGGGCGCCAGCTAAAAATAGCATCACAGTGGTCCGCAAGGTATCTAGCTGGCGGGAGACTTGCACCCTGAACTTCGTACATGGTCTGTTCCACAGTCATGTTCCCGGTAAAGTCTCAGGTCTTGGTCGGAGATATTGGGGCCGGTCTAAGGTGTAATGTGACTCGATTCGGAGCAGATCTCTTTGCAGGTGGACCTATTTTCTCCGCAACTCGTGAGAACAATATGGATTCCAAAGCAACTAAAACAATGAAACAAAAAGAGTCCGGCATTCGCCCAAAACCGGAAGGGAGTAATCCCAAGTACGAGGTCCTAAATAAGGAATCACTTGAGAGGTGAGTCACTCCTAACCCTTATTCTAAATATAAATCTTTTAATTTTCAGTAAGGGAAATGATACCACTCTTATCATTAAGAACCGCAAAGAGGTCATAGATCTGACCCGTGTCTCACAGTTCATTAGCGATCAGCCAACAGAGTGGAAAGTTTCTGAAGATAACTCCTTTTCTGATTACAGATACATCGAATTTTAGAATACTACTTAAATCAGGAAGAGGCGAACTGGGAAAAAGAAAAGTAGAGCGAATCCTCTCGGAGCACTCCCCGAAAGGCCTGAACACTTTAAGGCAGCTAAAGGCAGCCCATTGCGCAACTCTGCATCTTAGGGTCTCTTCGTGCAACACCGAGTCAGACACTAGACGCCATCCTGGACATTCCATGTCTGCAAAGACAAGGAAGAGAAAATGCAACACTCACAGCCATAAGACTGAGAGAATCCTTAGTTTGGATTGATCAGAATAAAGGCCATGCATTCTATTATATTCTAGAAGGGAATACAAGAATCCCTTCGAAAACAGACTGCTGTGTGTCAGTGGTGCAACTCAATACACCAGTCGTACGTACTTCCCCCCTTGGGAGGAATGGACCCAAGGTGCCAGTGGACCAGCCGTAACCTTTTTTACAGGTGGATCAAAGCTTGGCGGAGGCCTTTACTCTCAACTCAACTCAATATATGGCTATTCTTCAGTCTCCCGGAACTCTGTACAGAAGCACGTAATTCCCTAAGGAGGCTCAAAGTCAGCCCAGGGCTAACAAATCTATTAGCACGATATATTCAAATTCGATATAGACTGTCGCAAATTATCAGACTAATATGGATGCCTGGTCACCCAAATATTGAAGGCAGCTGCAAGGCTGATGAGCTAGCTAGGAAAGGAACTCTGTTAGCCCTCCTCACCAAACATGGCCCAATAGGGAGCTGCAAGCTGCTCTGCAGTAATCCGTGCCATAACAGGACTAAAACTGCATCGACTACTCTAGGAAATCCAGATCAATAAGCGATCTGGATATGATGTTACCAGGCGACGTTCAATTTAATAAGGTATTTGTAATGGGATATGGGATGTTTCTTATCGCTAGATGTCATAGAGGATATTCCGTATTGATACACTAAGAAGGGGCTGAAAATTTGATTCCAACAAATTGTGAAACTATCTTGACATAACTTAAGTACGTTTGTTATCACTTCGAAACAGCTGCATTATAGAAACGATATCAACTAAATAACTTGATTATTTTGAATTAGAACATTTCTTTTGCTATTGAACTGGATTTGTCCAGTTTGTGTTGCTAGAGATAATCGTAAAATCCGTTCTAAAGTCGAGCAGGTATTCAGGTTTGTATCGCCTCGTTTGTATTCCTGATTTCTATCATCTATTTAACTATTTTTAATTCGTTTTGGCTCTCGAGAATTTCATTATTGTGTGCTAACGTCAGAGCTCTCATGATATTCTATCTACAAAAGTGCTTCCCAAATAATTTGTAAATTTCCCCGTCTGCAGGAATCATTCAAGAACCAATTCGTTAAATGAAATCAGTCAATCAAGGTTAAATTTATGATTAAATTGTTCGACAATTTGGCTTGGATTGCATCAGTGTTTATATTTAGGGACGCAATTTGCCTGGGTCCGTGCGTGGTATCGTTAAGCCTCTTGAATGTGCTACTCACTACTAAGTCAACGTCAAAATATGTTCAAAATTAATTTATTAGCTATCAATCAATCACCCCAATCAGGGCAATGGCAATTCGACCAATTAAATCTGTTTACGATCCCATTATACGCAGTCGACAAATATCTGTTGTCAACTGGCCTCAATCTCAATCAGATGCAATTCTAATTTCGATTAATGTAACCCAAGAAAGGGGGGTGTGCTCCCATATATATATATATATATATATATATATATTTTAATTGCATATACAACAATATGCGGCAATCTCAAGTACCGGTTAAAGATAAAAAATAATTGATCACTTAGAAAGGGAACTTGCAGAATCAAGTGATTAGGATCGTGTTAGAGCTTAATAATAGCTCAAATAAACCCATAATGACTCGTGACCATTATCATTAATTGGAAATTGTGTGGGGGCGCTTCTTGAAGTGTGCCCCAATCTCGATTGGACTTCACTTCTAATGTCAACTTTAGGTACGTATTTTCAACTGCCTGATTATCATTGCTAAAAAATTTAGAAAATAAATAAAAAGAACAAAGAAAAAACAAAATACAAAAAGAAAGTAAAATGTTGAAGGCCAAAACATAATTCAAGCAATACCCTGTAAAAATACATCCACACACCAACATTATCATATTATGGCTTATCATGAAGCTTTAGCAGTATCCTTATCAAATGATTCTGGAAGTTTCCTTTGTGTTGGCATCGTTTATATTTGATCTGACTAAAAACCAACTAAGAATACTCAAATCGAGACTGCTAGACAATGAGATGGTACAATGGAGTACTACACTGAGCCCTATACATCTATGCTGAGGTGCCATGAGTTGATCTAGATATAAGGCATCTATGTTTTCTAGAGAGATCTTGGAGAGATAGAGAGAGATCAGGCCAACTTGATGAAAATCTTTTATTCCACTTTCTTTCTGAATCAGCTAGCATTTATCATCCGATCCGCCTATTTAGGTAATAGTCAATCAGCTGAAAGGCTTAAGCCATTTTGAAGTTATCGACACACAATCAAAAATCAAATTGAATCGAGTATGCAAATTATAATCAGCTGATTCAGTTCGAAATCTGAAACGGGAACCCTTTATGGCATTGTCGAATGCATCTGTTTTGATTTTCAAATGGTGAGTATGTACATGTATGCTACTGCTTATCGATAATATAAATTATACACATGGAGGAGCACTTATCATTCGACTTAAACACATTGATGTATGCTTGATAGCCTGTAGTCTGGATCGAATTGACGTCATCATCATATTGTCATATATGTTTGTATACTTAGCAGATAAAGGTGTCAATCCATATCATAACATGTCGGAAGGTGTGCACCACTCTTTTAGATTGATTTATATATATAATATATATATATATATATATATATACTTATATAATAAATAAATCAAAAATGGTGTAATAGTGATTTACCCCATTTTATTCTTGGTTGATGGCAATCATTTTGGTATTGTAATCAGTTCTTTGAACCTCATGTTTACGTTCGATATCCTTTATCCTTATCGGGACAGTTGAACAAACAACAAGTTTGTATTGATTGTGTTATTTTGCGCTTGAATTTGTCAAAATCAAGGGGGCTACAAAAAATGTGCAATAACAATCGTTATCGTAATCGCATCGTGATAGGGCCTGCAAGTGCCTCCTGCCTGTCAACAGAATGACGCAGCAAAAAAAAAACAAAGAAGAAGAAGAAAAGAATGAATCAACAAAATAATAATTAAAATAACAACATATATTTTTGATTTGTATTTGTTATAGACCAAAATTTTCGATCAACGATCAATTTTCCATTGCCTTGTACAGAAGTTGAAATTCGTCGGAATCGATATCGCAGATTTTCTTAAGCAGCTTAAGCTCCAAGAAGACGGCAATTGCCAGGAAAATAATGTATGCAATGAAGGAAACCCAGCCGACAAATTTGCCCAGTACGAACTTGGTGCAAAGGAAGCTGGCATAAAGGACACAGGCAGTTACCAGCAGTATTCCAGTTGTTATCGATAATCCCGCAGAGTTGATCACAACGTTTTCGGATGAAATCAGTATAGAGATTAGCCATGGCAGTCCCAAGCAAAGAAACACATCAAACGTATTCGATCCAATTGAATTACACATGGCCATTAATCCATAGCCTGAAACAGGAGCAGTCAAAATGGGTAAACAGGATAATTACATTCATAATTGTTTATACCTTTTCTGCACACAATGTAGGAGGCGACGATCTCTGGGACGCTGGTGCCGGCAGCGAGTGTGGTAAGTCCCATTATGGAATCGGGCACGCCTACGTTATACCCGACGACAGTGAGGAACCATGCAACAAAGTACGTTGCAATAGAGATCCATGCCACCGCCATTAGCAAGCTCAGAAAGAATACGGAACGGGCACTAGGCGTGGTTACGGCCAGCAACAGAACGGCTGGGTACTTGATGACCCACCATATCTTCTCGGTACAGGTGGCACCCGCCTCTGGGGTCTCGCACACCGTCTGCTTGAACGTCTTGAGCGGCTTGTCCTCACGCTCCAGAGGATTATCGGTCAACATGTTCAAGTTCGGGTCGAGAGCTAAAAGCGGATTATAGTTAATTCAAAATTATCAATACATATGCTAATACATATTATTAGCTCAAGTTACTTCGAAATAAACTCTGTATCCTGCGATCAAATACCAGACAGATCAGATAGATGAAATATCCACTTAGAAGAACAGCCGCTTCGTACACCTCCACCACGGAATCACGTAGTACGAAGAAAAGACCCCCAACTGATATCAAATACCAGAAAGTATCTCGAGTTAGCGGCCACCAGTCCAATTTGAGGGTCTACAATAAATGAAATGTAAAATGTGATAATAGTAACAGTAATAGTAATAGTAATAGTAATAGTAATAGTGATAGTACTTACTTAGAACTTAGATAGAACTTACCACGCCCGTTAGGATGCCACAGACGGATCCAATGCCAAGGACATTGAACACCGAGGAACCGACAATGGTACCAAGACCGATGTCCCCCTTCGCAACAAACGTGCCCACGATCGAGATAAAAAGCTCCGGGGCTGAGGTGGCAGCAGCAAGGAACGTCGCACCTGCCACATCATAGGGCATACGCAGGGCTGCATTTGGCATGGTGCATATAAGTTCTCAGTTACAGTTGCTGTTTATGGGGGGGAACGTGTGTGTGTGGGGGGGGGGGGGTATACCTACAATAGCAAAGTCGCTCCATCGCTGGTATCAGATAGTCGTCCGAGACAATCGCCAGTATTATGAACATATATGTGCTGGCGAGCAGACAGATAACCGAATTGAGTATACTCTTGTTCCGCATGATATTGGGAAATTCCACTATCGATGGAACGGTACAGTTCAGTTCTTCAATTCCATGGCTCCGTATTAAAAATGGATCTGTTTGTTGTGTGTGTGTGTGTGTGGGGGGGGGGGGGGTTCGATCTGTATATATGTATTATCAGTTGTAACAAATTTGCACTTGAATGCGTACCGTAATCGTATTCGCTAATAAGTAGCCTCACGGGTCTATCAAAATTGAAATTGAAATGCATTTAAAAAAATATAGAAATATGCGTTTCAACGGTTGACACAAATTTAAAATAATTTCCAAAATCGAAATAAATTTTTCCAATTTTTGACTGCCAACTGTCAACTGTGAAATATATACTCTCTAAAAAAATGAACAAACGGTAAACTGATGGATGTCTTTGTTAAATCTCATATATTATTAATCGTATAAATACATTATTGAATTTGTTGTTGTTTGGTTTTTGCTTTTTGGATTTTTGTTTTTGGTTTTGGATTTTGTTTTTTTGGTTTTTTTTTTGTTTTTTTGGTGTTGTGTTTAGGTTTTATCCCATTTGTCTCATTTCATTGCATTTCTCCAAATGTCGTGAAGAGAGATTCTTCTTCTACTTTAATAATAATAATAAAAAAAAAAGTATTACAATAACAGCATAACGTAGTAGCATAAAGGTAACTCGAACTATCAAGGTAGATAGAATAGAACAGGAAAAATACATATTAATTAATTAAAACGACTGCACTGCAGAGTTGCCCCGCCCAGCTCCAGCTCCAGCTCCAGCTCCAGTACCAGCACCAGTTCCAGCTCCAGATTGCAGTTGCATTACCAGCTCCAGTTCCAGCTCCAGCTCCAGCTCCAGCTTCAGCTTCAGCTCCATCTCCAGCTCATGATCGTCCGCAGGTTGGCAGATTGACGCGAAAGAACACATTGAGCTCGATGAGCGAGGCGAATACCATAAATACCAAATAGATGACCAGACAGGCGATGCCCACCTTGGTGTCCAGCTTGAACTTATTCATCGAGAATGTCAGATAGAGCAGAAACAGCGTGGACAGCAGTGTTATGGCTGAATACTCCAACCCGGCCGAGTTAATGGCAACATAATTCTGACCGGGCTGTATGGGAAAGAAGACCGCCTTTATCAGCCAGGGTACGCCCAGGCACAGCAATATATCGAACGTATTCGAACCAATCGAATTGCATATACCCATCGATCCATGACCTGGCCAGAGTGTACCAAATATAGAATAGAACAGAACAAATTCCAAACAAACAAACACATCATGAACACATCATCATCTATCTTCCAACAATCAACACTCACCGCGCTTTGCCACAATCACACTGGATACGGCCTCGGGTACACTGGTGCCAGCGGCCAAAAACGTAATGCCCATCACCGAATCGGGTATCTTAAGTGTATCGCCTGGTTAACATAGAAACAGAGAAACAAACAACAAAAAACATTGAACATTTGTTGCATTTTTGGTAGTTGAAAACTCACCAATTATGGTTATCATCCACGCCACAACATACGACAGCGAGCCAATCCAGACAATGCACATGATGAAAGTCAATGGGAAGATCTTGTTATTTTTTGCCTTTTTACAATCGGGTATCGCGATGCGGAATAGCAGATGGATGGGCCAGATGATAAGCCAGGTGAACTGGGCAAAGCAGCTGGTGCCCTTGGGGTATGTCAACAGCGAGTATCCCTCCTGATCCGCCGCCTCAGCGGCAGCGGTAGCAGCTGCCGTTGCAGCAGCCACCGTTAATTGTGCCTCAACGTCCGCATTATCAACAATTGCAACCGATGCGATTGCTCCAACAGCTGGGGCACCAACAGCTGCAACATTAGCACCACCAACACCACCAGCACCACCGCCACCACCTACTCCAGTTGTTGTTCCTGTTGTTGTTGTTATTGATGTAGTTGTTGTTGTTGTTGTTGTATTGCTAGCCTTGGCCTGATCGTTGTTTAAGCCGCCATTCAACTGAATGCTGGCCATATTTTGACAAATGCGATTTTCCACGAGCTCTGCAGAAAAGTTGACAAAAATTTGCAGTTACTGCAACTGGAATGGGGTAACTTTTGCAGTTTCAAGCTGCACTCATAGTTTTTTTTTTTTTTTGTTTGTTTTGTTTTTGTTTTTGTGTACCTGGTTCCTTTTCATTGCTGTTCTTTGTGTGTATGCTGCAGTTTGAGGAGCGGCTGCGCGATCGCGCCTGCTTAACGCCACCTGTGTGTGAGATTTGGTAGTATGTATTGCTTAGTGTGTGTGTGTGTGTGTGTGTTCTGTATATGTATATATATATCTCTGTCTCTCTCTCTCTTTCTCTAGCTATGTATGCTTGCATACTTAACTTAAAGCAATTATGTTTTTATTGTTTTTTGTTTTTTACCGACCATGAGTTCCTAAAAAATACAATTATAATGTCGATCTTAGGGGCACAATAGACCTTATAGGTCGCAGTGCTAACTCTCCCCAATTATAGTAATAAATGTCGATCTTTGTCTAAGACTTGGTATTTATATAGGATCTCATAGCTAATTAACCACATTTTACGCTAGAGTGTAGGTTTTTTTTTGTTCTCTGTCAAATTTTGGTTCGATGACTGCGACTCACCTTTGGCGCACTTTTGAAAGGACTTGTCGAAATACATGACAGCCAAATAGACCGCATAGAGGGAGACCAAGATGAGGGCCTCATACCACTCGACACGCTCGTCGTGCATCACACAGATGAGTATGGCGACCGTAACGCCATAGGCGATGCTATCCCGCGTCAGTGGCCACCAGTCCAGCGGTATAGTCTGAGGAAATAGATATATTTCGTTTGAGGTTAGGATTGCGATTGTTATTGAATAACAAGACAAAAAATATGAGGAAACAAAGAATATTGGACACAGTCCGTTTATTGCTTAGGCTCGTATCCGAGTATTGTTAAACACATGCATTCGTTTCTCGCAGTGTACTTACCATGCCAGCACCGATGCCACAACAGGCGGCAACCGCGAGTATGTTGAACACCGCCGATCCGACAATGGTGCCAACACCGAGATCGCCCTCCGTAATGAATGTTCCTATCACATTCACAAAGAGCTCCGGCGCCGATGTGGCAGCGGCCATAAAAGTGGCACCCGCCACATCATTGGACATGTTTAAGGCTAAACACAAAGTGCAAACGTTTATAATATTTTTTACAAATTGTTCTCTTGCTGCAGATAATGTTTGTGTGTGTGTGTGTGTGTGTGTGTGTTTGTCGATCACTCACCTGCACATATTTTCTCAACAGCTGGCACAAAGTACTCATCACATACTACTGCTAATGCTACAAATAAATATAAACTGGCTATAACATGAAGTACAACAGCACCGGACTGTCTTTGCGCCTCCGTGAATAGATCTCTGGGGAAATCATCAATGGCGGGCTGAGTGCAATTTATATCTATAATTATATCGAAAAAAGAAAAGAGAGATGCAAAAGTACTCATTCATATTCATTTTACTTACATTAATTTTAGTTTTTTTTTATAAATATGTTTGTGTGTGTGTTCATTTTAATGTTTCATTTATTTGATATTTCATCTTTGTATATTCTTCACATTTATCCACTTTTATTGCCTACTTTTGAGAGTGCCGCAATTATTCATAATTAGTATGATTATTTAAGTAGTTTTGCATTAAATTTTGACTCAATGCTTTTTATATAAACAATAAAAAAATATATATATATATAAAAAGAACCAAAAGAAAAAGAAACCAATTTTTCATGAGCATGATTTACTACTAAAAAAAATTCACTTTTATATTGAAATATATATGCAATATAGTATATACATATATGATATTTGTAATATATATATATAGTATAATATATGTTACAATATCTGGATGCCAGCGATTGTGTGTGAGAATGAGAAGTGTGACTATAACTATAATCGCTCGATTGATTAACTTTAACTTTAACTTAATGAAACACGCAATTTAATAGATCTGTGTAAATATCGATTATAAGATCAACGTCGATCAACGGGAAAAGTGAGTACTCATTGGAGTTGTGGTTAATGATAAATCGTAATGCGCACATTTCATGTTACGTTTGTCCACTTTAATTATTATTGTTTTTATTTTTAGTTAGTTCTTTTCTTTTTTTCTATTTTTTTTTTTCTTGTCAATTTGTCGCTTCTTTCTCTCAAGCGCCGGCAAAGAACTAAACCACCGAGGCAGCAAGAACAACCACAAGACTGACCAAACAGATCCCACCTAAGAAACAACAACAACAACAACCAATGACAACAAAAACAAAAAGAAATACAAACAAGAAGAAGAAGAAGAAGATGATGATGAAAAACGTTGAAAAACCCGAAGCTAGCCACCAGTCTCGAGTCGTGTCCAATTCCGATTCCAATTCCGAGTCGCCGACTTGATTATCGATCAAATGAGTTGGGTTGAGTTTAGTTACGTTGCTTTGAGTTGAGTGGATAGTTTTTTTTATATATATACATTTTTTTTCTCTTGTTTTTTTTTTTTGTAGCTTGTATTTGGCATTTAGTTTGTTTGGCGCTGCAACGGAAACGATAAATACGAGAAACGCTTTGATCTCTCGATGTCATCAAATTGAATAATAAAAACCGACGCATGTCGGCGATCTAAAAACAGAAGCACCTCCCCAACCAAACCCACTGCCCTAGGGCCTTCTCCCATACTTGACCGACAAATTTACCGCAGTAAAATGCTGCCCAAACACAACACCAAATGACAACAATCGATTGCTGGCCGATATTTCGCGGTTTTTTCGCGTAATAAAATTTCTAGATCAAGGAATTCATAATACATATATGTATTTATATAACTAGAATGTTGGCCAGCTGTTAGATGTTAGTTTGAAATTACTACAAATATAAAAGGAAATTTGAAAAAAAAAATATTTTCAAATATTCTAAAAAGTATTTAACAACAGAGGATATTGAAATACTCAGAACAATTCTAAAATATATTCTTGTCAATCTTTTTTAAGATCCACTCTAGCAGCAGACATTATTTTCCTCTATATATATATATATATAGATATATGTGTATGTATAATATATATTTGTACAACATTTGAGGGCAATTTGCATAAATTTCGATAAATAATTGAAGACAATTTTTCGACACACAAACAAAACAAAAAACAAAAAAAAGAAAGACAGCAGCAGGCAACATCATAATATCATGTGCGACTCGGACTTGCACCATCATCAAGAACAACAACAACAACTACTACAACTACAACAACAACAACAACAACAAGAAGAAGAAGAACAAATGCAACATCATCATACCCACTCATAAACTGGAAGACAAAACCGACAAATGTGGATGCGACTTGAGGCCACTACAGATCGACACTTTGCGTGCCGGAGAGTGGACAACAGAACGCACCCGGGTTTTTCATATATCTTCTTTTTTTTTTATTATTATTATTTTATTTTATTTAGTTTTTTTTTCTTTTTTTTTTTTGTATCCAGTTCAGCTTACGGTACGACGACGAGAACGTCTTCGGGGTCAATTGAACTAAACGCATTTTGTAACCGCAGCGGCCCGCATAATGCAATAATGCTTAATCAGCATTTACAGCTACAACAACAACAGCTACAACAACAGCAACAACAGCAGCTACAACAACAACAGCAACAACAACAACAGCGGGCGGTGGTGCGTTGGTTGGGTGGTGTTAATGATAATAAATTTAACATGGATAACAATCAGCGAAAACGTTCAATCACAGTAAATTAAGTTCACTCTAATTGAATAAGAGCCGCATAAGCAGCAGTGAAAGCGATCCAACAACAACAACAGCAACAACAGCAACAGCAAAAGCAACAACAACAACAAGAGCAACATCATAAACCGGAATCCAGAGTTGAACACAAAAATTAACTACAAGTTACGTTGCATGTGAACAAACAGCTGTTGATTAAAACACGAAAATAGCAGCAGAATGATGTAGTAGCTCACAGATGCAGATAACGCAAAGGATAATAATAGATAATAGATAATAATAATAATAATAATAATAATAATAAAAATATTAATAATAGCATCACACATTTGCTACACATTCAACTATGTAATCCAAATGAGACGATTTGCGAAATTAACTTCATGCGTTGAGCGATAAATTTGAAACGCAAACCCAACAACATAATCGATAACTGATAACTAATATTATCGAGTAGCATTTGAAGTCATTCCAATATTGAATGCATGTCTTCCAGCATTACTCATGAAGAAAGCCAAAGGAACAAGAGCTCAGAGCACTACACATGTTTTTTTTTTATCGTTTCTATACATTCTATATATATAAATAAGTTAAAACTTGCAAATGTACGAAAGCCGACATACGATTTTACTATATACATATATAGTATTTGTCAAATATTCTGCACGCTGAGGAAGTGAAATGAAATTGAATATTTGTAATCTATATGAACGGAACAACTGTACAATACTGGAATAAAAAGAGGTTACCGGGTCCCATAGAATATTACGTATACGTCTCATTGCCACAATTGGCTATTGTTTTACAAGAGACTTAAGAGGCACTCACAGACAAATAGTTGGATGGATATGTACATATGTGTGAATGGAGAGATATGTACTGTGTACGTGTAAATCTAAATGTGTATGTGCATGTGTATGTGTATGTGCATGTGTATGTGTATGTGTATGTGTATGTGTATATGTAAGTTATTTTGTACATAAGTAAGCAAAATCAACGCCACAATGCGTTTTAATATGACTTTTGTGTACCGTTTAAGTAACTTTGAGAGCACCCAAGCTAAGCCTCAGATCATCTCAGCACTAGGGTCTGCCAATGTGGCAATCTCTAAGCATATATACATATTTATTTATGTATATCTATATATATATGTATATATACATATATATATATATTTTGATATATATGTGTGTGTTCGTTTTTAGTTAGTTACTGTATCCGTATCTGTATCTGTATGTGTTGTTATATCTTGCGCAAGCTGACGTGCAATTTAAGACTCGTCCAAATTAATCATGTTCCATTGCAAAATTTCAGATTTCCATATTTCAAAGCATTTGACATTTATCATCACTTATACTTTAGCTGTCTATTAAATATACATATAGCCAAGAAGACTTAAAAGGAATCAATTTGAATGGATTGCAACAAAAACCAATTTGTACACCTAAAAAAAAAAAAAAACTTTGTTACATAACGAAATGCGACTTCTTATCAATTATCATGAACTTTGACAACGGCATATTAAATCAATATTCAAATACTTTTCGGCTGATTTTCGACTCTAAACAGAAATGGCTAGAATAAATGAAGTTTATAACATGAAATTGCAGCAAAGTCGCTTTTCGTTTTTATTACTATTATTTTTTTTTTTTTTTGTATTAATTTGTTACAGGTTTTGTGAGCTTGTCGGTTAATAATAAAAATAAAAAAATTAAATAAATTATTGTGGTTGTAATATTTGTCGACGGAATCGGTTGCATGTTGGCAAATACGCTTTCAACTCTGTGGTAGGCCTTATAATTTTGTTTTGAATGTGATGCTTGAATGCGTTTGAACAAACAAATCCGTTGTATGATTTAGTTCGAGTTCCATTTGTCACGATATATATCATTATTTGAACTATTATCGATTTTTTTTTTTTTGTATTTTTGATTTTGGTGAAGCAAATATTTCAATTGTGGCATGTTTAAATTTCATCTTTTTTTTTTTTGAGTGCCTTTGCACTCGCCTAATGCTTATCACGTTGCGCATACGCCGCATTGTACAGCTAACCAAATACAAATGAAGTCATCTATGAAAATTAAGTTTTCCGCAACAAAAAAATAAACCAAAAAAAAAAAAAAAAAGAAAAGCAAACTAAACAATAGCCACAGCTACAACAACAACAACAACAACAACAGTCTTTTGATTTTGTTCTAATTTTTTTGTTTCTTTTTTATTATTGTTGTTTCTTTCTTTTTTGTTGGATGCCTTTTTTTTTTGTGCATAGTAAATGTCATTAAGTTTCACTTAATGAGCCAATTTAGACAATTGATCCATATGCTTTGGTTTACGCGATACACATACACATATATTCATACATACATACATATAAATAGATGATGTGTGAGAGTGTGAGTGTGTGTGTGTGTGTGTGTGTGTATTATATATATGGATAAAGAAACGGGAGGCAAAAGCGCGCCGACAAATGTGCAGAAACGAAATCCAATTCCAACCGATGACGACGACAATGTTAAGTTAAATATATTAGATACAATTTATATATATATATGTATATATATATACATATACATATATATATATATACGAACATGTGATATATAATATATGACAAATGTGACGTCACTGCACACACACACATACACACACACGCACAACTCATTGTTTAATTTGCTTTAATTTTTGCCGCATAACAAAAAGGACAAAAAAAAATTTCATTTTTTTTTTAATTGGTTTTGTTTTAGTACATTTATTATTATTAGTATTTATTTCAGTTTTTAATTGATCATTTTTGATGACACTGTTAATTTTGAAAAAATTATTTCTTCCTTTTAAGTGTTTTTTTTTTGTAACTTTTTCAAATTTAAAATTGTTTGTTTTATTTTAGTTTTTTTTTTTAGAGGTCTTAGATATGTAATTTTTGTGCCCGTACCCGTAGTGCTGCTAAGACCCCAATAGTCTTCCATTGCTGCACGGTGTTGTAGTGGTGATGGACACTCGTAAACTGCGCTGCGGCCGCTATATGAAACGCAATCTCAATCTCAATCTCTGTCGTCGCTTCCACTTCAATGGTGTTGATTTGCTGGCTTGGTGGCCCCGTCGCCGTCGCCGTTGCCGTCTCTCTCGCTCTCTCCCTCAATCTATCCTCTGCGGCTTAGCCTTAGTAAGCGCACACAGACGCGCACACCCACACATATACGTGATGTACGCACACAAATGCATGTAGCAGGCTTTAAGCCTCTATATAAACGCGCGCGCTTATTTTCAATTGTCGTGAAGATCTCTTGCAACGTTCAAAGCTCGCACATACGGAAGGGGGTGGTGGTGGTGGTGGGGGGGTGGGTTAAATCGGTGTGCGACGATGCGGTGCGAGGGGATCTTTGACAATTTAAAGCACAAGGCGCGGCGTGGCGCGACACTCATACACACCCACACACAGGCATTATTAGTATGTGTGTGTGTGTGTTTGTTTGTTTGTGTGTGTTTGTGTGTGTTTGTGTATGTGTGTGTGTCTCACTTAATGCATTTCGCGTTTTGAGGCAAATGCCAAAAGGCAACACACTAAAAGGCATAAATCAAGGGGCAATCAGAAAATAGACGCCGCCACTGCCAGTGTCCGCAGTCGTCGCCGTTGTCGTTGTCTTCTTCCTCTTCTTCTGCTCACTGATGTTCTTCTTCTTCTTATTCGGCAGTCAGACAGTTGACAGTCGGCGCTGTTATATGTATGCTGCGATCTCGCTCTCGCGTCTCGTGCCAAGTCCACTATCGCTAGTCTTTTATCTTTATCACACTTTAGCTTACGCCAACAACAACAACAACAACATGAACAAAAACAAAACAACAACAATATAACAATAGGCGGAAAAAAAAAGAAGAAATGTCAATCCCGAATCCCGTTGCTCAGTTGACGGCGCGCATCTTTTACATTTCTTTATGCTCTCATCTGTCTGTATGTCTGTCTGTATGCATAAGTGTACAAATGTGTCTATGCGTGTGTGTGAGTATGTGTGTATTTATAGTCAAAGCTTTAGCTTTAGTTTTGGCTTTGGCTTTGGCTTCGGCTTTGCTTTTTAAATTTAGATTTAGCTTAGCATTTGGCTATAGCTATGATTTTATTCTATATATTGTCTTGATGCCGCCGACGTTGACGTTAAACTGATTCGATGTTTCGGATAGCGCTTTAGTCGAAACTGAGCATCGACATTTTTTTTTGCCGAGCTTGAAAATTTGTTCCATTGAGGCATCATTCGGTCCGTCAGTTTAACTAACTATAGACTACGTATGTATGCATATATACATATGTACTTGTGCTTACACATACACAAAAATCACGGATTGCATGCTCCCCACACACAGGCACACACTCCCACACGCACACCCACTTTCCATCACTGTATGTGTATGAGTAAACGTGTGTGTGTGTGAGTGTGCCCATATTACAGTGTTCGCTTGGATATCAAAACATCCCGAAATTATTATAATCATTTGTACTTCCAATTTTTGGGGAATCACATTTAGAGAGAGAGACAAAAAATAAACAAATAAATATGTTTAACTGAAGTATGGAATACCGCTTAACAGCATTTCAGCAGCAAAAATGAGTGTAAAAATATTTAAATTCCTCAATATCGAGCAACGTTTTTGATTTTAAAACTATTTATGTCGATTCCAATTTATCGAGAGTTTACTGCACTTGTTGGTTGTTATTGTTGTTGTTGTTATTGTCGTCAGCCAGTCTCCAGTTACCCCACATGGACGGGATCGTATTTTTACAGCCTACTATATATATATATATGTATATATAGGTAGATATTGCTATGCGACAAAGGTCATGTCATGGTACAGCGACCAACTAATAATGATCTATACAAACAGCTCGTGCCATCAAAGAAAGTTATTTATTTTCGGACTTGGGCTTGGCTCGACCAACAGCAACAGCAACAACAATAACAATAACAATAACAATAACAACAACCAACCACAACCACAACAGCTGCAATACATACCAATCTAATTATATTACGGCGAAAATCAAATCAAATAATATATTTAATTAAGCTATATTGTGCCATTAAACAATTTATGCATTAACATTAATATAAATATTACGGCATAATCAAAAAAGTGATCGAAAAACAAACAAAGAAACATCTTAAAAAAATTAGAAAAAAAGGGGGGGGAGGAAGACCCAATTATGTTTGAGGAAACGAACTCCCCATAGTAACAGTTATCTGATCTCCATCTCAACTCGTTAGTTTCAGCTGCTGTATGCCCCATTCATTAGTTATTCATTCGCCTTATCAGAGTGGCATGTTTTGATTCCGCACAACTGATGCCAACAGACAATTAGTCATCTCTAGAAATGGGGTTAGGAACAGTTAACTAAATCAGACAAGAAACAGGACAGCTTCGAAAACAACACATAAAATGTGAAAAAAAAATATATAATAAGTGACATCATTTTAGGGCTTATCTCGGTTTGGCTCAGGTGATAAAAAGCCCGTCTGTCCAGACAAACATAAATAATACAGAACCATGCGAGACTTATGAAAAATACGATTACATACCTAATTAGAGACACATCAGGAAGCCCCTTGTCAACTAGCTATCTCTCTCTCTCTCTCTCTCTCTCTCACTCTATCTCCCTCTATGTCTCTCTCTCTCTCTTTCTCTCTTCGTCTGAGTGTGTGAGTGTGCCTGTCCAACTAATTGAATCGGAACGTTTCTAATTAGGCACGAAAATAAAATAGTTAGCTAGACGACAACAACAACAACAACAACAATCAAGCCATAAGGTACTACTACACACAACATACTACTACGATATACTGTATAATAATGTCATATATTCAAAAATAAACTAATGTGAATTTGCGTTCAATTTGTTAGATTTTTAATTGGACACGCATTGTCATCATCAGAACAGATGACACGATTCTGTTCAATTAGGTTGAACTTCGCTCTTAAAGTCACCCAAAGAAACATCAATATATACATATATAGATAATACATATATTTGTATTCTACACTTGTGCCCCTTGATTATTATTGTATGTTCTCTAAATAAACTTAGAAAAATATATATATGTATATATTTGTTCTAATTGAAATCAACATGGATTTTCTTATTTAGTTTGGGTATTTATAGACAAGAAGCAAAGCTATATATGATGATCTAAATATTATTGAATGAATCCAATTGCACGCTGCTTTAATATTGGTTTTATATGTGATATATGGATGATATATCCACGGCACCTTCTACTGAAAGGGAAATAAACTTTTATTTGGATTTGCAGCATTGCTTTCTCATACGAGTCGTCATGTTTTTCGATTTCTTAAGACTAAAAAATATAACAACTTACATTTTGCAGATCGTTAAGGCAGCAAAAGGTATGAAGGAAATTGTCAAGAAAAAAATAAATACGAAATTCAATTTTGCATTTCTTTTTATTAATGTTGAAGCCCAATTATTAGCCGTAAAACCAATTAATTGGCAACAAATGTATATATTCTTTGAAATCAGATTTATGTATTATTTAATTACCTATCTGTCCCCATATACATACATGCATATATATATACATATAAATCTGTATGTGCTGCATGTTAACAAGTTATGTGAAACGCCTTTGATTGTGCACGAGATATTATTTGTTTCTTTATATTTTATATTTATGGTAATTGAAGTTGTCAACGGGGGAATATTTAAGGTAATAATCGCTTTGCTTGCGTTTTGCTATTCTTTATCTTTAACAATTACAACTAGGAATTTTCTCTTACACACGCACATGCCGAAAACGCAAATGCTTGCCTATGTACACGAAAGAAAGAGATATACATATATATACATATATATATATATACATATATATATATATGTTTGTATAAACCACTTAAGATATTAGCAACCGAACAAAATATATATTAAACAAAAAAAAAATATATATATAACGAAAAATCATCAAATTTTAATGATTTTGAAAAATAGAATGTAGAAGGGGGGTTGGGGAGTAGGGGGTAGGGGGAGTAGGAACAGGATGATGAAGTTCAATAATAAAAAAAAGAAAAGACAACTATTTGATGCATGAATAGTTGTTGTTTTAGCTAGTTGTTGTTAATCAGTTTGGCATGCCGACGCCCTGCTGAAAGCTGAGCGTCTCCTGTTGCTTCTTCACCTCCTCCTGCATTTCGAGGGCGAGCTTCTTGTATTTTTCCGCCTCCTTTTCGTTCTTCTCGATGCCATCGCCGCGCGCATACATTTGGCTAAGATTTGCACAGGCGTACATGTTACGCAACTCGCACGCCTTGTATGCAAACTGAAATGCCTTCTTCATGTCCTTGAGCACAATGTAATCGGCGTCCTTTATCGGCGATTTAGTTGTGCTAGGCGGCGCAACACTGCCACCGCCCGCCACATCCTCGGGCTTCTTTTGTACACCCGAAATGTGCATGCCGGATAAATAGAAGCAGGCCGTGGCGTTGTTCATGTCACAACTCTTTGTTAGAAACTGCAATCCCTTTAATAACAATAATAATAGAAATTATTAAATATGTGTTAATTGCCAAGTTGTTGTTGTTGTTGTGGCTGCACTCACTTTGGGCACATTTCTGTCAATCTCTTTGGGCATTGAGCGCGAAACGAGCAACAGGCCGGAATGCAAACAGGCATCCGAATCATTTAGATTGCAGCCCTTCTCATAATATTGATAGGCGATGCGCGGTTCGCCTTTGCTGCCACTTTTGCCCTTGCCCAGAAAGCTATAGTTGCCATATTTATAACAGGATTTTGCATAACCATAATCGTCACATGTTGATTTATATACTTTCGATGCCTTCTCAAAGTCCTTCTTAATGCCCTCCAAATAATCACCGAGCAGATGGCAAACTGTAAATAGAAATTATCATTTTCAACTTTTCTTTTTCTTTCTGCAATTTAATTTTGTTTTGTAGGCAAAAAAAAAAGTTCGTTTGTTTTGTAATTAAATTACGCTACCAAAAAAGAAAAAAAAACCTAGGTTAGAGCACACATTGTTTTTGTTGCGGATTGCTGCTGCTGTTGTTGTTGTTGTTGCAGCCACTCTCAGACTGGCCGCCTGTTGTTGTTGCTATTTACCTTCCGGTTTCTTTTCCGAATAGCAGCCAAAGCGATATTCAACGCCCAGCTTCTCTACATACTCCTTGACGTCAGACTCTTTCTTTAAGTCGTAGGCCATTATGTTTTTTGTTTAACTATTATATGTACAATAAAATATAACAGCCAGTTTTGTCGATGCCTCTCTGGATGTTATGTTGCTGAAGCGGCTGTGTTTTTGTTGTTGCTGTTGTTGTTGCTGCCCACTTTTTTCCAACACTGACGAGTAGTGCTGGAAAGTACCGAATGCGAACGGTGCCATCGATGCTATCGATATAAGTTTGTGCGGTCACACTGCGTCAGTTTGAAGCTTGGAGCGTCATGGACAAGTGTGAAATTTGTAATAGGAAAAGCAACAATAATAAAAATGACGATGAACATGATGCGCTATTGTACGGCGAGTGGATGACTAAACCAAATCTGGCAGTGCACTATTATTGTCTGGTAGATTTGAGCAGCTCCGATAATCGATTGACCTCATATTAAGGTAATTCTGTTTTGTTTTTATCCGCCAGTTGCTTTCGACAAATTTGCAACAACGCGGCAGCAACGCCACTGGAATTTTGGGCTTTTGGGTGCGCGACATCCGCCAGGAGGCGTCAGATGCACAGAAACGGAAATGTGCATTCTGCAAGGAGATAGGTGCCAGTGTGGTTTGCCACACGTGTCGCATTGTTTTTCACTTAGCGTGCGGCATAGAAAACCGTTGCGTTTACCATTTTCGCGATGATTTTCGCAGCTACTGCGAAAATTGCGCGCCACTCGATGCCTATAAGCGTCATCTGCTCGCCAATCCACCAAAGGATGCCCATTGCGATATTTGTTTTCGTGCCATCTCGCCATTTCTCCTACACAATGTCACATATGGGGATTGCTGTCGCAAAGGATTCGCGCATCGCAGCTGCATGCGTCTCTATGCGCTCGCCGCCGGCTACTATTTGCGATGTATTTGGTGTCGCGATAAGAACTTCCGTGACACCATCCGATTGCAGTCGGTATTTGTGCCCGATCGCGATGCAACGTGGGAGCGTCAACAGCATGCGTACAGAGAACTTCACACGACACGTACGCGCTGCGAACAGGTGGAGTGCCTCTGTCCAAAAGGACGGGATTACAATCGGCATACGTGGATCATTAAACTTTGCATAATGTGTGGGGCGTCGGGAACGCATCTGAAGTGCCGTTTCGGCACAATGCGTATATCCCGTACAGGCTTGAACTCGGTGGCCCACGATTACAAGTGCAGCTCCTGCATTGAGGTGGAACAGAAGCTGGCCCAATCCAATATTGTGCGGATGCCACCAACGGCAGATCAGCATAATGATTGTTCCTCCTACCTGAGCATTGCCGCCGACGATGATTCGCCAGCGCAATCCGATGACGACTCCTCAATCAATGCCAGCATCATAACAGTTGTTGCCTCACAAAATCAGGTGCCTTCCATGCCAGAACTACAGCCACAACCACCAGCGAGCGAAATGCCAGCTCAGTCAGAAACAAGCGTAATTGAGCTCTCCGATTCGCAGCCGAGCGCCTCACAGCAGCTGCGGTGCACTCTGCAGACGCCTCTGCTGCTGCACGAGTCCTTCACCAGCGGCGATCACTTCTATCTGGTTGTCTACATTTACAATGAACAGCAGTCCGATCCATGCCTCGGCACCTGCACACTGCGCTTCAATCAGGACGATGAACGACTCAAGGATCGCACGGAGGAGGCGCTCATGCAGCTACAGTTGACCGAAGCGGACATTTGGTTTAGGGACACCTATCGTGGCTACTACGACAGAATCGATAAATATAGCATTAGAAAATAACTGTTTATATTAATAACCCTCAATCTGTTCACTGTCAACTTTTGTTTGAAATCATTGAAGATTTACAATTATTTACCCATAAATTACAAATTATTACAAATTTAGTGAAACAAGTTTTCTATTACAATTAAAAACAAAATTACATTTAGAAAAATCTGTGCTATGCTTTTCTGTGGCTAAAATCAAAAAGTTTGGGTATCACATCGCCACACTTGGCCGAAATTTTGATGTCGGCCAAATGATCCGCTCGCGTTTCTCCGATATTGACAATGGCAACCGGCAGCTTGAGATCTTTGGTCTGCAGCACAATGCGATAGCCGGAGAAGACTAAAAGGCTGGAGCCGAGCACCAGCAAGCCATCGCTGGTGTACACCATTCGGGCTATGGTCTCAAGACGATCCTTGGGCACACTATCGCCAAAGAATACAATTTCCGGTTTGAGATGGCCGCCGCATTGAGGACACGGTGGTATATGAAAATTCTCAACATATTCGAGAGGAATCGCAACATCGCCATCGGGTCGTATCATATCAGGTGCATCCTTAAACAGCGGATTCAGTGTAGCGAGTATGCTTTGGAACTCATGTCGATCGCAGCGATAATCGCAGCTCAGACACTTCACCACATAGCCACTGCCGTGCACCTCGACGACGCTCTTGGTGCCCGCTTTCGTATGCAGCCGATCCACATTCTGGGTGACCACAGATTGCAGGCGGATCTCCCGTTCGAAGCGGGCCAACGCGTGATGAGAAGTATTTGGCTGAGTGCTCGAAAAATTTGGCCAGCCAACAAAATTGCGGGCCCAATAGCGTTTACGCACACTGGCCGACTTTAGGAACTCGTTGTGCTGAATCGGTTTGTGATTGGTGCGCGCATAAAGCCCAACGCCAGCAGAACGATAATCGGGTATGCCTGCCAAAACAATTATAGTTTTTTATATATAGATATATATTTATAAAGAAAGTAGCGTATCTTGCCTGATTCTGTTGAGATGCCAGCGCCCGTTAGGACTAATATATTTGGTTTTGACAACAGAAAATCCTCCAAACGTTTTATGTCGTCCTCCAGCACTGGCTTGTGCTGCGGCACATATTGCTGCCGGATAACGCTTCGACATCGAAGAACGCCTCCCAGTCGCATTGTATAAGTTTCGCTTCAGGCACAAGGAAAATAAATTTTTTTTTTAAATTTTTATCTTAGCAAAAAAACGAATTGTTCAAGAACTTTTAAATACTTTTTGATTATTCTTTGATAAAGTTATCCGTTTGCTCCAAGGCAAATATTTCAATTATAGCGCTATGTTATAAAATCGAAATGAAGTGTTTTGTGTTTTTTGTTTGTATTTTGATGAACAGCTGAGCGTAAATTTTGTGGCGTTTTGCATCACTGCTGATAACTGACAACTGCTAAATTACATCGATAAAAGAACGTCACACAACGACTGCATTGCGAGTGTATCGCACGATTGACGATAACAGCAGCACTTACACGCTTTCTCATCCCTATGCAGCAGCGGCCGCAGTGGTGAAAAATTTAGCAACGTCCTTTTTACGTGTAGTTTCTAATTGCATATGCATGTAAAACTTGCATATCTATACGCCAAGGATTCAACACACACATACACATGTGAAAGTGCTTGAACGCGCACAGGCACGTTTGGATAGCGACGCGATCACATATATTCCCCCTTCCCTACCCCTGCACCCATATATCCAATCCACAAATATCGTACACGATTCCACATTCACTCCAAGAGTTGTGCTTGTGTGTGAGTTTGTGTGCGCTTATTTGTGTTTGCATATGTGTGTGTGTTTGTGTCGGCTTCAATTTGCACGCACGCCAACAACAAAACTACAAAATTCTTGATATTTAGTCCAAAAGGCGCAAAACATAAAGGAACAACAACAACTGGAACAAAAACTACTGGAACAACAACAACCGCAACAAGATGTCATATCCACCGCGTGCACCGATGCCATATATGAATGCATCAATACCACCGCCGCATGTGAGTTTTTAGCTTTTATTTCTAGCTATGTTTTATCTTGCTCTCTCTCTCGCTCTCATTGTCTTCATTTGAAGCAAAAGCAATTTACATTATATTTGTTTGTAATTTGCAGCTGATTCCACCGCCACGCAGTTACCGCAACTCAGCGACGATCAGCTCACAGCCAACAGTTTACCATAGACCGCCGGAGCCGCAGCCACAATTCCGTGGTCCCGTCATCACCGTCTTCGTTGGCAACATTAGCGAACGCGTACCAGAATCGCTGCTCAAGCGCATACTTGCCGCATGCGGCGTCGTCATCAACTGGAAGCGTGTCTCCACATTCGGATTCTGTGAATTCGAGTAAGCTCAACTCAGCTCCCAAAATGAACTTGACTTCTTGCCAAGATTAAGCATGACTTGCATTTAAACATTCTCCTTGTGTATGGTAATAAGATTTGATTTTTGTTATTGTTTCAGTGGACCTATTGCGGCGATGCGAGCTGTGCGCCTGCTGAGCGAACTGGAGATCGATGGCAAGACACTGGTCGCCAAGGTGGATGCGAAGAATAAAGTGCTCATTGAGGATTACAAGGAGAAGGAGTGCAAAAATGGACGCGAAGGCGGCCACAATGCCATGATGGATGAAAAGACTGAGGATGAGTATGCGACCAATCAGATGCATGATCTGCTCGAGGAGCACAAGCACGAATTCGAGGGATTTGATGGCACAAATTGTGGTGATCTCTACAGCAGCAGCAATAGCAATCGGAAGAAGACGCGCCGTGGCGAGGAGGATATGAAGATCAAATCTCTCAACGATAATGCACTCGAGGAGGAGAAACGCAATTTGATAAGTAGCGAAATTGGTAAATTCCGGAAGCGTGCCGAGGCCGATGAGCATCGCAAGGAGCTCGAAAAGGAGAAGGAAAAGGAGAAGCAGCTGGCCAACAAGGAGAAGGAGAAGGAGCGCGAACGGGAACGCGAGCGCAAAAAGCAGCGTGAAACTGAACGCAAAACCAGCAGCACCAGAAGCGATGCCAAATCCTCATCCGCCTCCTCCTCATCCGCTGCAGCTGTCGCCGCCACAGCCGCTGCTACTGCTGGTGTCGTTCCCTCCTCGAGCTCGGGCAGCACCAACAATACCAATAATACCAACAACAGCAATAACAATAACAATAGCAACAACAACAACAATAGCAATAAAAACAATAACAATACCGGCAGCGAGGTGGACGAAGTGGTTGTCATCAATGACAAGGAGCCGAGCAAGGAGCCGGCGATGAGCAGTCGCAGCCGCAAGGAGTCCATAGTCACCATAGATGTGTCGCCGGTGCGCAAGGATCACAAGGACACACACAAGGATGCACATAAGGAGCGCAGCGACAACAACAACAAAGACAGTCGCCGCCGTCGCTCCAAATCCCGCACCAAGGAGCGCGATCGCGAGCGAGAACGCGAACGGGACCGTGAGCGCGAGCGCGAAATGATGCGGGAGCGTGAGATGCGCGAGCTGCGCGACAAGGAGCGCGAACGGGAGCGCGATCGGGATCGAGATCGGGAACGCGATCGGGACAGGGAGCGCATCGAGATGCGCGAACGGGACAGAGAGCAGCGGGAGCGGGAGCGCGAACGGGAGCGTGAGGAGAAGGTGAAGCCAGTGCGCGATGCGCGTCGCGAAAAGGAAATTGAGGAGGAGCAGCGCGAGCGCAAAAAGGCCGAAAAGAAGGCCAGAGAAAAGGAATCGGCCTTCCAGAATCGCCTCTCCAACTGGGAGCTACGCGAGAAGCGCAAGTCAAAGGAGAACGAAAAGGTATGCGGGATGTGAATTCGTAATTAACTACAATATTAATCATATTATCATCATAATCATACTGTTAATCAGAAACCGTTATACGATTTGCAAAGATATTCTTCTTTTTTTTAATTGCAACTTGACTCAAATTAATTGCCGAAAAAGTGTTAATTTTAATTTAATACAGATTACGAGTTCCGGGGATATTCAATTGTTAATCACGTTTAGCGATTCGATTTATTAATCAATATTAATCATTTTATCATATTATTAATAAGATAACGGTATATGATTTTTAAAATGTTTTGAATTTAAATTGGAATTTTGGAATTTGACTCAAATGAATTGTCCAACAAATTTCAATACAATTTCCAAAAAAAATGCAAAAACAAAAAAAAATAATATATCCGAGCTATAAATATGTGAGTGTGTGAGAGAGAGAGGGAAAACGGAAGGAAGATAGAGAGAGATAGAGACACAAACACCTAATTAATAAGCGATTTTGAAACTTTTGTCAGTTCGCAAAATGCATATTCAAAAAATCAGAAATTCCAAACAAAAAATGTCATCTTTACAAATATATATTTTTTATTTAACATTGTAGTATCGCTTGAAGGATCTAATGCGGCAGGATGACCGCGAAAAGGACGCAAAGCAGCTGAAGGAGTTCGTCGAGGATTACGATGATGAGCGCGACGACACGATGTATTATCGTGGACGGGAACTGCAGATTCGTCTGGCGGATCGTGTCCGCGAAATGGATGCCGATGATAAGGATCGCGAAAAGGAGGCCGCCGAACTGACCGAACTGAAGAATAAGATATTCAGTGGGGATTTTGAAAATCCATCGCTGGAATTCGAGAAGGCACGTCGCGAAATCGAGAAACTGTATGAGCCGCGCATCCTCATCAATGTCAATGTGGAGGCGGCGGCGGCGGCGCAGCGACGCAAGCAGGACACGGCAGACACACAGAATACACACCAGAAGGAACAACTGCAGCAGCAGCAACACAAGCATCAGCAGCCAATGGCCGGTGCCCTGGATGATGATGATGATGACTTGGAAAGCGGTGCAATGGCCGCTGGTCCGACGAGCGGATCGCGTGTGCTGCATAAGGTGCCGCCATCAGAGGATTCCATGTCGACAATCGATGATCGCGCCTCCATGGCAGACACCGCATCCAATGCCAGTGGATATTCCTCCCATCCCAAGACCAGCACCAGCAAAAACAACAACACCACCAGCAACAACAACAATCAGGCTGGAGAGAGTGTCAGTCGCCAGAATAGCGAGTCGAGAGATTCACTCTCCAACATCCACACACCCACAATGAATGCCATGGACAGCGAGCACGCTTCCTCCGGAGGCGCTGCCTCTGCCTCTGCGGCGTCCGCAATGAGCATACCGGTCATCTCGCTCACGCTGGGCAACAATCTCAAGAAGAAAATGATAGAGACGACGGGCGTGTTTGTCAACGATGATGACAACGACGACAACATCAATCCCAAGAAGCGTAAATTGGTCCCCTTGGGTGAGTACTGAACAGTGGAGAATGGAGCGTAATAAACCATATTTGTGTGTGAGAGAGAGAGGGAGCGATCAAGATGGCAATCAGTTACAATCCGACAGATCATTTATGATATTCAATTCGTGGGCTCTTTGCCTGAATGTCATGTGTAGGATGGTAATCAATTAAAATCGAGAATTCGAGAATTGCATTCCTTCGAAACGATATTCAATTTCTTTTCACGCTCTCATAGCTCGTAGCACGAAGTGCGCTTTTTGCTTAAGTCGTTTATCACTAGTAAATCCATGGAAATTGTTGAATGTCTTTCACCACTTGCCCACTTGCCACATCCAAATGTAATGCGTGCAGGTACTTTCTCTATCTTGCTCGCTCTCACTCTATCTCTCTCTCTCTCTGTGTGTTTGTGTGTTAAGAGAACGATAAATAATGTTTGTTTTGCCTCTTGTAGATTACGATGACAATTTGAGCAATAGCACAACAACCGTTAGTGCACCACAAACGGCTGCGGAGCGCCAAAGTTCTGCTGTATCAGCGGCGACAGCTGCTGCCGCCGCCGTTAGCCAAAAGATTGCCAATGCCAGTGGTGCGGCTGGTGCCGGGACTGGTTTAACTTCTGCCACTTCCGCCGGAAGTGCCAGTGTCAAAGCGAGCGGACAAAATGCTGGCAAACATGGCGGCAGCGGCAAGAACAAGCACGCTAAAAACGAGGCTGCATCTGCATCTGCGGGGAGCGGCGATGGCACAGGTGGCACAGTAGCAGGAAACACCAAAAAGGATGAGAATGGTGCAAAAGTGCAAGATGAGAAGCGTCGCCACATAAAGAGCATCATTGACCGGATACCCACACAGAAGGAGGACCTCTTCAATTATAAGCTCGATCGCAACGAGGTCGACAGCAGTCTAATGGAACGCAAAATCCGTCCGTGGATCAACAAGAAGATCATTGAATATATTGGTGAGCCGGAGCCGACGCTAGTCGACTTCATATGCTCCAAAGTATTGGCCGGCAGTCCGCCTCAAAGCATACTGGACGATGTTCAAATGGTAACACGAACCAAATCAAATTCACCTCTATAAATGTATTGATGACTCTCTCTCTCTCTTTGTTTTTACCGATAGGTGCTGGATGAGGAAGCTGAGGTGTTTGTTGTAAAAATGTGGCGGTTGCTCATCTACGAATTGGATGCCAAAAAGAGTGGCATCGATGGCAAATAGTGACCAAAACAGCAGAGAGACATTGCTATAAGCTTAAGTTACTTTTGTAATTTGCCTAGACACTATTCAAAACCTAAAAAACAAAAAGAAAAACGATAAGTCCAACCACACTATGAATATATAATGTGTACATAAAAGGAGGGCGTACGGCAGGAATCGCTATTTCTTCACAGCGTCGACGATTTCGATAGCGATAGCGATAGCGATTAATTGCAACAAACAAACAAGCAAATTCATCTATAATGTAAATACACTCTCACAATGCACACACCAACCACACACGGAACGAAATGGAACACAACACAAAAGAAAAACCTTAATCAAAACGACAAAATAATAACAATAATCGTGCTCCTTGTACATTTCTATCTTCTCATTTGTCATTTATCATTATTACCTATTATTCTTTCTCTATTTTGCGGAAAACAATGTACAATGAACGTTTTTTTTCACATTAAATTATGTGAAGTTCTTGACTTGAATGCAGAAATGCCTTCATATAAATAATAAATAAAAAAGAAACAAATTATAAAACGATGCCGTGAAGAGTAATACACACCGAGAGAGCGAGAGAGAATGGGGAACGAGCCACAAGCCACAAGCTTCAAATCGATTTGGCGATCTTGTACAGTAAGGAAAATTAGAGTCGTCAAATTTGAATTTGATGTATGGGATAATTATATATTTACAATTAAGAAGGTACATTCAACATTTGCTTCGTATTGCTTACCAAAACCTTATGGGATATGTGAGATGGCATTGTGATTAGACGACTTCATGCTAATGCTATTCAAACGGTTGGTTTTTTTTTTTTTAAATAAATATACACTAGGCATTTTACACAAAATTGGTAATTTGAAAGAACCACAAAGAACGATCAACAATAACATGTCGAAGGACTTGAATCGATGTCTTGCTCATTATCTACAGTCAGCCCGTTGGAGGAAGTGCCGTTGCCAAAATATTCCGACGAAACAATCTAAAAAATAAAAATTAAATATATTAATCAACTTTCAATACGAGTACTACGGAAAAGTTTTGCACCTTTTCGACAATATCCTTGAACACATCGCTGACAAACTGATCGCATTTGGCTGATGTCTCGATGAAAAGAGCGCGATGTTTCCGTGCAAATTTGCGGCCCTCCTCACGATCCACAACACGTTCCCGATCGATTTTGTTGCCAACGACAATGATGGCTATGTTGGGATTGTCGCTATAACTGTCCAGTTCGGCGACCCACGCCTCCAGTTTGACGAGAGACTCGCGACTGGTGATGTCGTAGACGAGAATGGCACCCAGCGCCTTGCGATAGAAACTGGGTGTTAAGCTGCGAAATCGTTCGGCTCCAGCTGTGTCCCACAGTGCCACCTTGTAGTCGATGCCATCCACATTCATCACGGCGCTCTTAAAGTCCATACCAATTGTGACGTCATGATTGTCATCGAATTTATTCTCAACGAATCTACGAATCAGACTGCAAAACCAAGGAAACAAAAATACTTGAGATCATGATGCAAAATAGACAACTCAGAGCTCACAAATGACTCAGTCAGTTGTTGTAGAGCCATTCTTTGTTTAAGTGTCTTAATCGCATGTGTTGACATGTTTGCGTGTGCGTGTGTGTGTGCTGTAAATACGCAATAAAAATAGTATAAATTTGGAATTTAGCTAGTTGCTTGCCTGGATTTGCCAACGCCACTTTCGCCTATTATTAGTAGCTTTATTGCTCTGTCAGCCATTTTTGTTGTCTGATATATATTTTTATATGTTGCGATTTATATTCTTATTTACAATTTGTTTATACACACGCCTAAGTTTAAACAAATTTCGGATTTGCTTTAGCTTTGAGGGGGCTCTGGGTTAGATATGCCGGCGTTGCCACAGTGTCGCATTTAGCAATGTTGCTCCACAATTGAAACATTAAAATATGGCAGTGCCGTGCTGAGCAGTAGTGTTGTAAAATATTGCTGAAATACTGTCAAATGTCAAAAAATCGGCATTTGTTTGCGTTCAAGCAGCCCTCGTTCTGTTTCACACCACCCTAGTTCTTTCTTTTTTGACGTGACCAGCGAGAAAAATGGTTGGTGCCAAAATCTCTGTGAATTTTAATTCGAAAAAAATAAAGCACATCCTTAGCTAAATTAACAAGCAAATGTATGAAACACCATACAATTTGTACATATTTAGTGTGTGAATTATTATTTTTAATGTGTATCAAACGAATGACTATTAATATTGTTCTGTATTCTGTACACAGGGTAAAATCAAGTGCTCCGAATTGAGGACCAAGGACAAAAAGGAGCTCACCAAGCAATTGGATGAGCTCAAGAATGAGCTGCTCAATTTGCGTGTGGCCAAAGTCACCGGCGGAGCCCCATCCAAGCTCTCCAAAATGTAAGTTCTGCTCGGCAAGCAACAAACCAAAACATGCGACTAATTTAATTGTTTATTTATATTGGACAGTCGCGTTGTACGCAAGGCCATCGCACGCGTATACATTGTGATGCACCAGAAGCAGAAGGAGAATCTGCGCAAGGTGTTCAAGAACAAGAAGTACAAGCCACTGGATCTGCGCAAGAAGAAGACCCGCTCCATGCGTAAGGCTCTCTCGTCGCGCGACGCCAACCGCAAGACGCTGAAGGAGATCCGCAAGCGTTCCATCTTCCCGCAGCGCAAATTCGCCGTCAAGGCATAAAAAAAGAAAAAAAAATGCAGTGTTCTTGTTACTATCTAATTACTGCTAGTGTGCGCTAAGAATCCTCCTGAAAACAACAAAACAAAAAACAAATGCGAAAGGAATAAAAATAAAACCATTTTTTTTAAAAATGTGATTTAAATATGTGTACATAACAAGTGTGTATGTTTCTGTGGAAGTGTGCTTTCTTTGAAAAGTTGAGCAATTAGCATTCGGTTGTCGGGCAAAGAATAGCAGTAACAAATGAACATCCAGCAGCGAAAAAAATCCCATTAAGATTTAGATTCATAATTTATACGGTATAATTTATAGACGGTATAGCCTCAATTCCATACTAAAAACTAGAAGAAAAAAAAATGTGCAAAAAGTTTGCGTTGCCAAACAACACAGATCAACAACATCTGAAGCTTGCGCGAAGACAAGTTTGTGCTTGACTTAGAAGCTCCAGCATACTACTCTTAACACATGCGTATTACTATGTAATTAATTGTATGCATCATATGCATACAGAATGCATTCGATAATGAGTGGTCATTCACTATTTCGCTACTGGGAATTTGTTTTTTTTATTTTGCCTCGCATTAGAGCAATGAGCAGAATATAAGAGCTTTCGCTGCTACACTTGTAATACGCATACTGTCTTGTGATTTGATGGAATAAAACCTGTCATTGAGTTCTTTTTTTTTTGTGTATTCACAGTTGTAGGCTTTGTATTTTGTGTTTTGTTTTACGTTCAGTACATTTGACTTGGCAAGTTGAAGTGTGCACACAAATATTAATAATTTCTTAAAGTTTATAAAAATAATTGAAAATGGTTTCAAAGAGTGTCATTAATGCGCATTTTGAGCCTCCCATGAAGATGGCTTATTCGCGCGAGATGCTAGTCTGGATAAATATAGAAATGCAGGCGAATTTCACGAAAGTCGAGGAACTCTGCACCGGTAAGTATGCACGGATGCCAAACAACAAAAACAAAAATCGTTCGCTTTACGAGAGTTTCCCCGTAAATAGGCGCTGCCTATTGCCAATTTATGCACATGCTATTCCCGAATTCGATGCGAATTTGTCGCATCAAGTTTTGGGCCAATCAGGAGCATGAATTCGTGCACAACTTTAAGCTGCTGCAGAAGAGCTTCCAGAAAAAGTCGGTGGGCAAGAAGGTATCGATCGATTGTCTGATCAAAGGTCGCTTTCAGGAGAACTTTGAGTTCCTGAAGTGGTTCCGCGAATTCTTCATCGCCAATTACAATGGTCAAGATTACAACGCCCTCCTTGTCCGCAAGGGTGCTTCCATGGGCTATGGTCCGAGCGTTGTATAGAAAAGTCTCGGTGACGGCGGACGTAATCCGGAGCACAATAGCTCACTTGCTTGCTTGCCAAAGAAGGATATTGAGGCTGATCCGGTTATGATGCAGGCATACGGCTGCTAGTATTATATTGTGGCCCACAACATATTGGCAGTTGTGGTTACCTATTTTCCGTGACTGGTCATCTACTGCAGGGGCGATCTGTGTGATCGAGTTCCACGTTCCTTGTTTTTTCTATACGTAAACTCTTTGGATTGCAATGGAACTTTACCGTTAATATAGTAAAATTTGAAGCATAAGCGATGCCTATATTTAAAATGATTTCGAATTATAGCTAATTCCATTAAAAGTGTTCGATGTTGTAGTTGACCCTTGAATACGGTTTGTTAGTTGGTTCATGCGACACACCGAAAATCGAAGTTCCCCAAAAGTATGCGGCAGTTTTTTGCTTGCATGCAATTTAGACAATGCAACAACCTAATTTGTGGAAAGTCGGGCAGTATGATAGATTAAATGTAATATTATTTCTCTTTTATTTGTTTCACTTATGCACTCTCGAATACAGTAATTAATATAGATAAATTAAAAAAATTGGTATATATACCTACATATATATATATATATATATATATATATATATATATATGTATTAATAAGTAGTTAATTGTCGTGTATTGCAAATTCGAATACAAAAGACTCATACTGAATACGTTTGGCACTTTTGGTTAATACTATTCTTTTGAACAGCATGAAACAATGGCGTGCTGCGAATGACGCCCGATAATTCCTTTGAGTTTTTGCTTTGGTGATAGTTTCTACTTGGCATCGGTGACAGCGGCTCGCCCCAGAACTTGAGCAATGCGAATATCTTGTAATAGGCGACTCTAAAACGGAGAAGAGAAGAGTTTTTAGTTTAGATTAATCAACATAAATGAATCTGTCATAATAAATATATTATATGTTGTTAGTTGCACCTGTAGTTGCGATTGCTGGCCGCATAGATAATCGGATTGATGACGCTGGAGGCCCAGGCCATCACAGAGGCAATGATGTGCAGCCAGGGATAGGAGGTGTTGCGCTCATCATCCACAACATTGGCCAGCATCAGCGGCAGGAAAGAGATGAGGAAACACAAAAATATGGTGACCATCATCACCGTCAAGCGATTATCCTCGCGCGCTTTACGCGTACTCGTCGTCGTCACATAGGAACCGGATGCTGATGCTGTTTTAGCGGCACCGGCGGCGCCAATTTGAAAATTATCATGACTGCGTATCTTTTTCTTCTGATGCAGCACGGTTATATATATACAGGAATACGATATGATGATAACCAGACAGGGCAACAGAAAGCCAATGAGGAAGAGCGTCTTCTTAATCGATTTGCCCTCCTTTTTGAGTATTGTGCACGAGAAGGTCGCCTCGTCCAGACCCATCTCACCCCATATGCCCAATATGGGTGGCAGCTACAAGCAAAAATAAAAAATGTATATTAAAAATTCAAACGATTTGGTAAACGATTTGTGCACTGCTTACCAGCAGTAGAAAGGATACGGCCCAAACGAACACCAGCTGAAGCGTTATCAAATTGGGCTTATAGATCTGTGAGTATCGGCTATGGCAGGCAATGAGTATATATCTGCAAATGAAGAGAAGAGCACATCATGTATTTGTATCTGAATGATGAATTTGATAACGATGGTTGGACTTGTCTTCTGTTCCTAATCTTACCTATTTAGCGTAATGCCCACCATGCTGAGCAGTGAGACGGCGACATTGCCATAGAAGATAACCGGAAAGATCTTGCACAAAGTGCTGCCAAATGTCCAGCTCTGTGAAATGGGAATGGGAATGGTAAATGTAGAAATGTGAACAAGTTATGCATCAAATTTACAGGCAATTGCCTCAAGTACCTCCTGAAAGAAACGCACGGCTGTCAGTGGCAGGCTGAAGGAGCAGAATAATAAATCGGATATGCTCAGGGATATGACAAAGGCTGTTGTTGCATGTTCGCGTATCGTTGGGCTCTTTAACAACGCCAGCAATGTTATTAGATTGCCTGCAATTGTACAAATAACTTTTGTCACATATATATCTATATATATTTATATATATATATAAAGAATTCTACTTACCGAACACGCCGACGGTGACAAAAACACAGGCACTGATGGCAGCGAAAAGCGTTGCGGAATGCGGATAAATAGACTGTGTGGGGGCATCCATGCTGTAGTGGGGCAAATAATTATGGATACAAATTACAAATTATTCAAATGATTCAAATGATTCAATAGAATGCGCTCAGCACATGTATGTGAATATCGTTAAGTCGCACAGTGGTTTAAGAATAGCTAGTTATAATTCGAAAATATTTCCAAATAGATAAGAATGCGTCGAAAGCATTATATTTCACTAAATGACAAAACTATAAGAACCCCGAATTTTAGCGTTGAATCTGCTGTCTGCTTCTTTGAGGCAACTCAAAATGTTTCTTGTATTTTTCTTGTTTTTTATTGCATTGCTTTTGTTCCATTCCGTGAATTGCTATCATTGAGAACATTTTCGTTGTCCGTTCAAATTTGTTTGTGAAATCATGCAACATTTAAGCGGGGCTATCAGCTGCAGTTACGCTCATTTTAATGGCTCTTCTCGTATATATTTTTATGACCAATTCAAATTGTTGTCAAAAACAATGCAAGTAAAAAAACAAAAAAAAAAACATAATGAAAAACTGATAAGCAGTAAAAAGTGGATCAACAGCAAGCGGAGGAAACAAAAGAAACAGAAGTGAGATAAGTCAGAGCCTTTACAACGATTATGATGCAAATTAGCAACAGATAACCATCCAATAAATACGAAAGCACTCGAGTTCAGTTCATATTAAAATCAGATTACAGCCAACACATTCTATAATGAATCAATGATTTATACAAAAAAAAAAAAAAAAAACACACACACTTGAGGATCACTTGAGGAACAGTTTTATCCAACACGAAAAACAGAAATATTATAAAAAAAAAAACAACTCGAATTAAACTTATAAACATGGCTAACAAATAATCGATATTCAGTCAAAATCGTACCTTGTACAAAAAAAGAAGAAGGAAAAACAAAGTAGAATGAAATAATTTTCTTTTGTTTTCTTAATTTTTGTAACTCTTAATCTAACACATGTTGCCAGAACCGAAGTAATAACGAACTTTGCGACGCGCGGCCCAGCAACGAAATGTGGCAGCAAGCACAATGAACGAGGAGTGAACAACACAAAAAAGTAGAGTAATGAGAACTGAAATTTTCAATTAAGCTGTTTTTTTTTTTTTTTTGGTTTGTTTGTATTTTTTCTTTTTCTACTTGACACTTTTTGTAGTTGTTGTTGTGGTTGTTGTTGTTGTGGTGCGTTTTTGTGCAGCTGAAAGATAACAAGATAGCTAACTGGCAGGTCGGTCGAACTGGCAGCGTTTCAACTGTTTTGCATGCCACACAATTTCATTTATTTAATATGCTTCATGCTCTTTATTTATATTTGGATCGCTTGAATTAAAAAGCGCCTTGTTACGCATTTAACAGCGATTTCCGGTGACTCTTCCCACCATCAACCACCAGAGCAGAGCAGAGCAAACACCAACCAGCAACCAGCAGCACCACTGAGTGGTTCTTCAAATGTAGGGGCTGCCCCTCACCCACCACTCCACCACTCACCCCACTCTCTTTCGGTTTCCATAAGCGATTTTTTTTTTTTTTTTGGGCTCTGTTTGAATTCTTGGGGGTAAAATGTGCGGCCCGCTTTCATGCATGATCAACATGTGTGTTGTGTGTTGTGTGTTTGTTGTGTGCATGAGTGTGTATTTTTGCTCTTCTTCTTATTGTTGTCTTTCTTTTTCATACCCTGTATAAACATTGAAAATATGTGTGTAAAGTAAAGAATAAGACAAAGAAATAGTCTTCTCCATAAAGTAAAGACATTTGATATCTGCATTTTTTCCAGTGAATCTCAAGGATTGTAATTGCTGGCTACATCAGATTTAATATATATATATATATATGGGCTACATTTAAGTTGAAAAAGAGCATATCTGCTGTGCCATGCATGTAGAGGGTATCTGATAGTCGCCAACTCATTGACTGATACTTCTTTCATTTTGAATTGGTTAGGGTATGAAGCCATAATTTCAATCTGAATATGCACAAAATGAGTGCGTCTTCTTCCCCCCTCCACACAAATTACTCCCCCACTTTCAAAATGTTGGGCCAGTGATATTAGAGATAAGCCGACATACATATATATATATAAATACATATGCATATGCTGAGCATAAGAACATTCTTCCAAAAGAGAGGGTCAGGATTGTGCTTTGGGGTGACTCTGACGCATCGGGGGTTGCTCAATTTGTAAGCCTGATACCAGATATCAGCACTTATACAAAAGAAAATTAAATTACTTATAGAAATGAATATCTTTGTGCTCTCTGTCTAATATCAACTAGTTTCTAAGTGAAGCTTAGATTATGATACTGGCTATATAGATGATCCTAATAATGATGGACTATATGCAGGAATCTATAAAAAACCAGATGGCTTACAATATTTACGACCATATGAATATGAATATCATGTGCTTAAAGTGATTTTCTGTGGGTCAGTGTAATTCCGAAGTTCAACGAAGTTCAAGTGTTATTTTTGGAACCACCCATGGCCTAAATGTCGATGTTGACATCGATTTGATGTTTATTGGGTTGTCTTATCTGAGATATCTGAGCTCAATTGATTCTTGAATTAAAATTGAAACGCGCATTGAGTTGGGACTTGAGCCATCGATCAAAGCGAAGCAAAGCTGACAAACAACTTTAGTGGGGTCTCTCATCAGCATTTCTTTCATATTTGTTTTGCTTTTCATTTATATATTTATTTTATGTACTTTTTTTTTTTTTTATTCCAAAATAAACTTACGCTGACTAATCGTAACCCGAAGCTACAGCGATTGACGCTACTGTATACAATAGATAGCTGTAGGTGCACGTTGGCAACGAGCTTATTTACAATATATTTAACATTATCATAATTATTACAGTGGACGCTCGATAACTATAATCAAGCCTTGAATCAAAAATTTCATAAAACATTTATAAAAACTACTTAACAAATGTTACCAAATTTTCTATGATGTTTTTGCTGTTGTTGGATTCATTTTAATTTTGATTGAAAAATATGTGTTCTGCTTACTTTTCAGTTTTTATTTTTGTAGCCAATTGAAATCAACTGCGAGAGAAAAGCATTCACACTTTGCGAGCGACTACTGTAATAATATTATAGTTATTATATTTTTATGCATATGCATCACAGATCGGAACAGGTAGTTGTATGAATATTGGTTTTTTTTTCATATTAAGTATGAGTCGAGCTTGCATTTACAGCAAAAAGCTGTCGCGGATGAATCATCATCAGCTGCTCTGTTTATTTGTTTGGCCAAAACATACAAAAAAAAAGAAAAAGCAGCAACAACAACCACTGTGCAAAGATGACAATCGTGTGTTGGCGACACAAGCTGCAGGCTATGAAACTCACTTGCAGGAGTCTGCACACAAAGAAACCAAAGTAAATAAGCCAACAAATTGGGGAAGAATCAAAGAAAAAAAAAAACAACAGTAAAGTGAAACAGATGAATGTGAATTCATTTTCGTTGAGCACGATAAAAGTGGTTTCTCTCTCTGTGCGTGTGTGTGTGTGCGGCTGCTGGTGATCTGCCAGAGAGCGAAAGAGAGGGGAGGGTGGAAAAGTGCATACGATTCTTGTTGTAATGCAGCAGGCAAACAGCCGTTTGTTCTTTATCATGGCAGAAACAACAGCAACAACAACTGTCGTTTGACTGCATGCTTAATGTTTCAAATTATATTTCGAAGCCACATATGCACACACACACAATCAAAGAAACACATAATACAGTAACATACAGAGACACACACACACACACACATATGCATGCAAAGCCATAACAGTAGCTATTACATATTATTAACTGGTCAAGTTACGCTTACCCGCTGCTATTGTTGTTGTTGTTGCTGTTATTTTTTGTTAGGACGCAGCTGTGAAATTAGTTGACAGACTTTTCAGAACGTGCCACCATATATATTATTGTATTGTAATTGCATTTTGGTATGCTATACGCAAACACATCGTTGTTTCACATTCACAGTTTAAATCACAAACCCAAAAAAAAAAAAACGATTTCAAATGTTATTCGAAATTGATGGGAAATTTCGATCAGACATTGTTATTCACAGAATGACACTTGTTTGTGTGTGTTAAGAGATCAATGTTGGCACGTGTTGGCTAATATAAAAAACTAAATAACGGTTGCTAGCAATGGCAGTACTTTGACAACAAAAACAAGCGAAACTTTGAAATTTAGTGCATAAAAGAAGAATACACGTCCGAATCTAGCGGCGAAACAACAACAAATGATGTTCAAACTATGTTAATGTTAAGCTGCTGTTGCTCTCGACCGACACTGTTAACCCCCAAGTGTGCGATCGATAACTGAGAGGTGACCAGTCGTTTCATAAATGCTATCATTTATTGCAATCGACACCTTTACAGTGCCATTTTGAGTAAGCTGATATTTGCAATTATTAACGGCCAACAACAACTAACTCTATGCAAATATTACTAACAAATCTAAAATAATTGCTGGTCGATTATATTTAGGCAGCCTACAAGTAAAGCAGCGATCTGATCTGCATTTCGATAGTAAAGCAGAAACGGAAATGTAAGCGGAAACGGAAGTCAACTTGTTGCAAAATTGCTACGATGCTATAGTAAATGTATATTGCAAATCTATTTTGATATTTTCAGCGAAATGTGATAACATTTTTTCATTATGATGCTATAAACGTTTCAAAGTGCATCGAGGTAAATCCATGCCACCAACCTGATTTATCCTCCTAATCATCCTGCAATAAAACAAGTTTTCCCGATGACGTCAAGCATTTGCGAAATCTGGTTCAAAACTGTCACATAAACAAAACGCAGACGGTTCCATTTGCCGAAGTTTGTGCTCCAAAAGCAACTGCCTATCAACAAATCCTGTTTAACATTCGTTTGATCAAAGTTAATTCAAACAATAAATGTGTAAATAATCTATTTTCGCAATCCACATTTTTCCTTTGCTCACTTTTTGTTTGTTGTTAATTTATTGTGAATTGGGTAAAAGCACTAAGCAGGCAGACAATGTTTTGTTTGCTTAGTGCACAAAGTTACAAGCTTACAAGCTAATAAAGTGAATTGACAAATATAATTTATGAATTTACGTGTGCTGAGATTAAAACACGTTTCGCTAATCGCCGCCATTTAAAACTTGATGTAACCAGTTGGCTCTGATCTGTTTACTTTAGTTTAATTTATTATTTTTTTTTTTGTTTTTTTTCTTTTTTTTTGGTATTTTAGCCAACTAACATCCGCATCCAGGTCTCAATTGGTTTTTGAGCATTATTTATGCGACAACATCAAGATTTTCGAAAAGTGAAACCCGGAATCCAGACAATAATAATTATACGACCCACTACACTAACTTTACTGTTACACTATTACAATTGCAGCTACCATGGACTATATATGTGCATCTATATATATATTTATATCTATATTTGAAATGGACATACTCATTTAATCACTGCTGGCAACATATTAATGACAGTTTGACAGTAAAAATGTTTTTAAATTAATGAACAAGGAAGATCTGCTTTCTTAGGCGCAGGAATGATTTCATATACTCCATTCATCATTATTCATTATCTAAATCAAAAAAAAAAAAACTGATCCATTTTCCAAATGAAAGCTATGCGATATTGTAATCCGATGCCGATAATTATCTTTTTGGCAATGAGTTTCTTTAGGAGAACAAAAAAGAAATCTTTCCACTTATCACTCCTATGCTATATTTATAAATGTATATATTTAATGAACGATTCCAAATTGTTACTTCTGTTCTCCGTGAATAATTTAATTAATGTTTATAATTGTAATTCGAATCCTTACTTTGAGCAAATGTGGCAAACACCAAGTTCGAGGCAATATTTTTTTTTCGTTGCCTGTTCTAGTTTGAAAATGAAAGCAAACTTGTGCTTCACTTAGTCATGTGGCAAATGTGAATCATTTGGTGTTGCTGCCACATGTGGCACCAGCTGCACTGGCAAGGCAAAAGTGTTAATGCCGCAAATGCAACTAGCTCCTGCCGCACCCGCATGCCGCCAAAACAGGAGACTAGTTGCAACGAGGCGACGCGGCACACGGCACAGTTTCCGCAACAGCGGCCGCTTTCACATGGTGGTGCCACCAGGTGAGAGTCATGACCTATATATAATTAATAAGCAATGATATTTTGAATTGCTGCAACTGAAATGGCCACAAATTAATTGTTGTTTTACACGTTGATATCCGTTTGTGCAATGTGGAAGTGCTCCTGATTGCCCAATAATTCAGTTTAATGCCCGTGGGCGGCATTCAGTATATCAGCAGGGGTACAGCTATGCCACAATCTATATGTGTTGCACCACAGTGGATATGCTGTTGCACCATCGATGTGGGCAGTTAATTCAGCCGCCATCATTCCTGTTTTAATCATTTTATTTGCATTATTATTTTCTTTTTTTTTTCATAGAGTCAATTGTGTTTTGTGGGTCTCGTTTCGCTTCCTGCTGCTGACCCGGCAGTGGTTGCCCCATTATGAGTGCTGGCAGCAGCGGCACTGGCGACTGGCCAAAAGGATCCATTGCGTTGCCTTCAGCCTATTCTTACTCCATTAACTACAAATAAATCATAAAAATAGTAAAATAAAATGGCTGCGGTTCTCCTGTCCACCACTGGGGCGATCTGCACGATCGGTCGCGGAGAGCCGCTCCGTCTGCTGCAACTGGCGTCTGCTGTCATGAGGAGGTGTCGCGTCTCGTTAGCTGTCTCGAGCTGTCCAGCGATACTGTGGCACTCAGCGGACGCGGATTTTTCAGCATCACCAGGAAGCTCTTTCTGGCAATGCAACTGGTCAACAGGTGGCATTAATTGGAAATGTGTTCGGTTCGTTTTGTTTTTCTTTTCTTTTCTGTCAGCATTGATACTTATGAGCGGGTGCTCATTCAATTTCCCGAGGATACCAAATCTTGGCACAGCCTCTAACAGCCGCCCGTCAACTGATCCAAATGCTATCGCAGATTGAATACCCTTGCTGCCAGTTATCAAGTATACCTACATACCTATGATATGAAAAACATAAGAGCAGAATGTGGAAAGTACATGTATTAAATAAAATATATAACATTTTAATAAATAACAAAAAATAAGTGAAAAGTTTCTATTACAACTAAATGTTTGATTTTTTAATTTAATGTTCAAGCTATAAAAATAAAATATATAAAATTTTATTAAATGTAAATCACCAAAAAACAATTTGACTATTTTGAGAGAATGCGACAAAAACTGCGGCTCGAGTTATATCTACATATATATATATATCTAATATATAATATATATATATATATATATATTATAATAATATATAGCCTGCCTACACTGCGCTACAGGAACATGTCGTGTGTCTGGAGCTGGAGCTGAAGCTGTCACTACAGTTGGGGCTGGGGCTGGGGCTGGAACTGAAGATTTGGAATGAACCAGTTTGGCTCGTCTGATTGTGATGCAATGCGGCCTTAAATGGTGCATATGCGCATGTGGCTCTGTTGAATGTTGCATTTGGCTTCCTAATCATGCGAAAAAGCGCGGCCAGCGAATTTGAACCAGTTGACCAAATGCCAATGCCAATTGGACCAGGCCTGTGGCGTTGTCGTTGTCGTCGCCATTGCTTCCGGCCGGTCTAACCCAATTCGAAATTTGCAGTCGCTGTTGCAGTCGCTGTTGCTGTTGCCGTTGCCGTTGCAGTTGCAGTTGCAGCTAAGGCTGCGGCATATATAAGACGGCTTTCAGTCCACTAACGCGCAGACAATCAACGCTCATCTAAGTGAAAGAAACAAACAACACACAAGCAAGCAAGCAGCAAGCAACAACGGCAACAACAATGTTCGCATCCAAGAATCCTTGTCTATCGCTGATCCTTCTGCTCACCTGCCTGACTTTGGCCAGTGCACAGTTTTTTTTCCCTGGCCACAGCCACAGCCACAGCCATGGCCGGGGACCGCGTGGCCTGTATGGTCCACCCCCAATTAGCAGTGGCTGGAGCAGCGGCTGGAACGGTCCCAGCATTGAGTTGCCGCCATCGCATTCAAATCACATAACCAGAGATGAGGTGCTCTCGCTGCTGGCTGCCTGGAAGGCAGTGGAGGCGAAGCCGAAGCCAACGCCAGCGCCGGAGCCCGAGGTAGACCCCGAACCAGAGCCAGAGCCAGAGGCACCCGCACCCGAACCAGAGCCGGAGGCACCAGCGCCACCGGCGCCTGCTGGCCCCGGACCCGCTGTTCCCTTGACCGTCTCGCTGCCCGCCTTTGTGCCCATTCAGCTGTCGGCAATGTATACCGCTCCGATTCCGGTGCCCGGCGCTGGTCTGGGCGCCTTTGGTTTCGGCGGTGCAGTTGGTGGGGGAGCCGCTGCTGGAGGAGCGGCTGTTGCAGGTCCTGGCGGTGCTGCTGCTGGTGCCGCCGCTGCCCAGTCCCGTTTGGGACGCCCCATTCAGCGTCGCGTCAACACCAACATTCGCTTTCCCGTTGCCAATCCGAGGAGCTTTGCATCCGCCAATTATGTGGCGCCTCGACCACGTGTCTATCGCACCATCGGCTCGGAGACGGGCCAGCCAATGAGGTGAGTCTACACAAATGCCAATCCCTAATCCCAAATCCCTGTCCATCTCTCAACTCATCTCATTGTATTAATCGCACACAGCATTGATGTCCTGCCGCCGCCGCCTTTCCTTGGCAATCCGATTCAGTTTGTGCCCAGCAATTGGCAGTGAATATAAATCATATATGTCGACTATGGACTTCTATTTGTACTACTATATAATCGTGCTTATTTGTCGTATATATGTGGCATCTAAGTGATAACTGTAAATAGCTAAATGTCTAACACGATGTCATTATTTCATAATTCTGTTTTTTTTTTTGTTAGCCTTATGGCAATTGAAATATACATAAATAAAAGTTAATACTAAAGATATAGCCACAACAAAAAAAAAACAATCATTTTTTCCATATAGATTCAGATATAGATTCAGAATGCGTAACATTTATATACAAATATATATTCCAGCACTTTTCCCAGACATTTCAATTCCATTTATTTGCATCTTATTCGTAAACGTTTCGTTTTTGGATACAGTTATCTTGTTGCAGTCCTCTTTGTTTCCTCTCGGTCTCTTATATACTTATCTGATAGATCATGTAGATATGTATGTAAATCCTTTGTGTCGCATTCATATAAAATACATTAATCTGTAAATGATCAACACGTCTCCGGCTCTCTTTTTCTCTGCTATACCTCTATTTGTTAGTTAAATTTTATTAATCTGATTATTATATATAAATATATATATGTATATATGTATATATATATTATGATCAACATAATCTATATAGTCGCTGTTTAGATCAATCAAAAATCGGCTTAGTTATGGCCTTAATTGAAATTGTTTGCCTTGCAGCTTTAGTTGGTTCCCCGATTTTCAACTCATCGCCTTCAGGCGCAAATTGAGCAAATCTCTAACTATACAAATTAGCATATCTAAAATGCCGCCGTATCCACCTAGTTATCAAATTCACAGTCCATAACTGCCTGCAAAGTGACCAAAAGCGGATCAATCAACAATCTCCCAAGAGTGTCGTACACATTAATGCATCCAGTTTGCATGGAGAAATTCAAGTCCCGCTAAGCACACACGCATAAATCTTATATACATATATATTATATGGAGCTAGCATGCCACACACACACACACACTAAATTGCCACACACGTCCCACAATGTTGTGCGCCGTCTCAAATTAAGCGACCATTAAAAAATTGGAATCAAACATTTTTTAAGTCGGTTGCCTGATTTACACATCTAATGCACTTGACCAAATATCGACGGGCTGTTGTGCCACTCCCAGTCCCATGCCCCATGGCAGTCCCCGTGCCAGGCGACCAGTTCCAGTTTCAGTTCGACTCTCAATATAAGTACCTGTACCTGTTCCAGCTCCACCTGACCACCTGTCGTCATCTGTCTGAGGACGACACGTTGCCAAATCAACACATAAAAAGTGGTGGCACACCGATTCACCATTTACATTTTGAATGGAATTTATCACTTTTTACACTGTGCAACAGCATTGCGCATTATCAAATTTGTCAAATGCATTCATTAATTATACCTATATTTAGTTATAAACTCAACTTACATTTTCCTAACACAACTCAATTTGTATCTCAAAGCCCAAATGCATTCTCAGCTAAAGGAATATAATGCCATAACTTCGTCAAAACTCAACTTAGATTAAAAAGCGAGGGCTTTTTGATCATAGTTTTGCCCCTAAATCAATCGTACATTTAAAGTTGAAAACGAAATTTGAGGTCGGAAGACAAGTGAAAATTATAGCCTGAAAATCGGTACATGGATGTATGGGCATAGGTCGAAACTTCAAAATGCCATAACTTCGTCAAAACTCAACTGATTTTAAAAAGCGAGGGCTTTTTGATCATAGTTTTGCCCCTGAATCAATCGTGCATTTAAAGTTGAAAACGTGATTTGACTTCGGAAGACAAGTACAAATTATAGCCTGAAAATCGGTACATGGATGTATGGGCATAGGTCGAAACTTCAAAATCCCATAACTTCGTCAAAACTCAACTGATTTTAAAAAGCGAGGGCTTTTTGATAATAGTTTTGCCCCTAAATCAATCGTACATTTAAAGTTGACAACGAAATTTGAGGTCGGAAGACAAGTAAAAATTATAGCCTGAAAATCGATGTATCGGTGTATGGGCATAGGTCGAAACTTCAAAATCCCATAACTTCGTCAAAACTCAACTGATTTTAAAAAGCGAGGGCTTTTTGATAATAGTTTTGCCCCTAAATCAATCGTACATTTAAAGTTGAAAACGAAATTTGAGGTCGGAAGTCAAGTAAAAATTATAGCCTGAAAATCTATGTATCGGTGTATGGGCATAGGTCGAAACTTCAAAATGCCATAACTTCGTCAAAACTCAACTGATTTGAAAAAGCGAGGGCTTTTTGATCATAGTTTTGCCCCTAAATCAATCGTACATTTAAAGTTGAAAACGAAATTTGACTTCGGAAGACAAGTGAAAATTATAGCCTGAAAATCGATATATCGATACATGGGCATAGGTCGAAACTTCAAAATGCCATAACTTCGTCAAAACTCAACTGATTTTAAAAAGCGAGGGCTTTTTGATAATAGTTTTGCCCCTAAATCAATCGTACATTTAAAGTTGAAAACGAAATTTGAGGTCGGAAGACAAGTGAAAATTATAGCCTGAAAATCGGTATATAATACATATATATATATATATATAATAAAATAAACATTTTAATATTTTCGATATCTCTGTGCTTGAATTCAGTCAGATTTCAACGCCCTAAGCACCATCAATGATATATTTGACAAGATTTCTCGCATATGAAATTTATTTCAGCAAGTTGTTTTTTTTTTTGCACAATTATTTAAGTTAGACATTTTAATTGAAATAAATTACAGTTAGACATTAATGTGTTTATATCAAATATTTGGTAAAATTGTTTACAACTACATTTTTGCTGAAGCTCGCAGGCTTTGGGTTAAATATTGGTTACATACTAATATTGCAGCTAGACACGCATAAATCTCGCAAATGAATCTCATTTGTGTTGTTGTGTGTAATTTGCAATTCATGTTTCATTTCTTTTCTTTTTTTTTTTTTTATTCATTTTCACACATTTTATATAAATGGAACTGTTCACGTTTTAGTCACACATGTTGCAATCAATCGATGTGGTGTCGACGCCCAGATTATTATGGGCTTCCCGCACCGTATGCAGAAAAACATCTCATGTCATTTGTAGAGCCAAATACTTATTATATCAGACATCTAGTTAAGTTACTATCGCATTTATAGCTATTTCACATATTTGGTAAAATAAACGAAACGAAAAAAAAAAAAAATAAAATAAACTTAACTTAAAACTAGGCATACAAAATCAAAAATATTACATAAAAGCACTAAATAACAGAATAAAAACGTCTTTTAATACAAATTATAGTTCAAAATGAACTGCATGGCATCGAAGATTGCTTCTCTCTTTTGTAGTTCTCAGTTCTTGGGAGTTAGTGCAGCATCTTTTGGATTAGCCTCGCCACACTTTGATGAACGGCCAGCATGACAAAGGCGCCAGCAATCACATAGTTCAGACGATAAATGGCCGCCTGGCAATAGAGCAGCACAATGCCGGCAAAGAAATACAATATGATGGACAACACCCAATAGAAGCGCCTGCAAAATATAATAATTATCATAATAACATAAGGTAAAATATTTGCACATTATCAGACGATAGCCGTTACGTAATTCATCAAAAATCCAACAAAAAACAAACTAAGGAATTCCAATCAAACCAGTTCGCTTGATTAGCACCTGCCTGCAATATCAGTAAAGCCATGATTTCGATTTCCATATTAAACATGGTCATTCATCTAGAGTTAAGGAGTCCAAAATGAGCGCATTTCGCAAGAGCATTGCAAGAGATATGTTGGAAAATTATTGAAAATATTTGAAAAGAGCGCCAGCAATTAATAAGCAAAACTTGCAACTTAAATAGTTTTTAAATAAGTTGAGGTTGATGCGCAAGTTGATGGGAAGATTGCCTGCTGCGAAGCAGTTTCCACTTCAGTATATAATGCCAGATCGTCACTTGAATTTGAAAATTTCAAGTATTTATTCGCTGGCCGAGTTCTCATTTATGTATCAAGTTTCTCAGTTTGTAAGTTGTTATCCAATCGTCCTTTTGCTGTCGGCAGTACATGAATCAGTTTGCATTGCTATAGCATATAGCATATAGCATATAGCTGTGGGTGAAATGTGCCCACAGTCACAACTTTGTCAAAAATAAACCAATATTTGGTCTCTAGATTGATAGTGCATTTAAGCCAACAAAAAAAAAAACCGATTTTGGTCTGGATTTCAATTTGAAAAGACGATTTGCTAATATTGCATTTCAATTGAACAGAACACAAATAATATTTATGTGGCACTTACAATTTTTGTGGAGCACGGAGCTGAAGGAGCAGACTTAATGAGCCCAGCACCACAATGCTGGTATGAAAACACGGATCGGGCAGAACAATGCCATGTCTGCAAAGAGCCAAAAAGCGGAAAATGTATCATTGAATTAGTTGAAATTGAAACATTTCACATTACGCACCGACGACTGCGCAGCCAGGCCAGGCTGGTGGGAGCGCTGAGGAGCAGCAGGATGAGCAGCATTAGCAACAGCGTTATATGAAATGGAAAGTTCTGCAATCCCACACAGCACTCTTCCTCCTCCTCCTCCTCCGATACGGGCTGCTGCTCCTCTTCCAGCTGCTGCTGATCGTGCTGTTGCTGCTGCTGATCTTCAGTTGCTTCGTTCTCGATGGCATCGCTATCATCGCTAGTCTCCAGCTCCCGTTCCCTCTCACACTCATTTTCCGCATTGGTAGATCTTGAATCATTTGTTGGTGCTTGTGTTCCGCCCGTGCCTGTGGCCATATGCACCAGATTGGCCGCCTTCAGCCACAGATAATCCTCCAGATAATCCTTATAAGCATTCGATAGCATCAGAAAGTAAAAGACAAAGCCCAAAAGCAACGCCAATCCACTGCAGGTCCCCAATGCGATGCCAATGGTCAAGATGCCGAACGTAATCGGCAGATGTGTCATTATCGACATCATTATGTTCGAACCGGATGTGGAGAGCCTTGTTAGACGCAGCGCCAAGCGATGTAACGCATTCCCATACAATGTCAGTGATAGCCAGACGCCCAAGGCGGCAACTATTGACAGCCCAATTGCCGTGCATTGTGTGATTATCGAAATATTGATGCTATAGTCCAATGGCTCCGGTGTCGGCAATACCTTTACGTTTAGTATTAGCTTCTTGAGCAAGCGACAACCTGTGCAAGCGAAGGAGAGATAATTGCAATCATTTGAACCATTTTGCTGTTTAGCATAGCTCACCTGTGACAATAAAGAGCGATGTGTACTGCAGGTAACCAACGTAGGGCTTGAGGCTCTTGAAGCTACCGGCGGGCTGAAACTTATCCAACTGTTTGCGGAGCACAATCAACAGCACACACACCAAATGTGCCGGGAACCACCCGTAAAACTCCAGCACCAAGCGCGACAGGGCGTCCGCATATGAATACTCATAGCTAAGAGCGAGATGGAGAGAGATGGAGAGAGATGGAGAGAGAGAGAGAGAGAGATCGAGAGAGATAGTGAGTAAGATACAAATATATAGCGTATGAATAAGTATAGAAAACTCTTCATCTAGGCAAGGTAAATTAAAGATGGGGTTTCAAATTGGTCAAATACCATTCACAAGAATGGGAAATGGATGAAAACGCTGGGGCAAAGATAGTTTACTTGTCCAACAGCTAAGCTTCAAATTCATTTGATAGGATCTATGAATTAGAAACGTTTGGAAAATGAACAGTATCCAACTTTCTGCAACTACTACAATTTAATGGGGGTATTAAAGTAATCCTACCTGATGCGATAACGACAAATGGGGTCTAAATACAAATCGAGCGTGACAGGATTCAATGTGGTATTATAATTCTTGGGCATCAGAGTGGGTACATTGATATACAATCCTGGCTTTTGATCCGGTGAACTGCAATTAAGAACAATCAAATGAGCAACGATTTACGATTAAAGCCAAGATCCAACCAACGTACGTCAATGTCTGATATCGGTCAAAGCCGGCGGCCCAGGGTACACACAATTTGGCTGTGATGCGATAATTGGGCTGCAAGCACTGCAACGGCTCAATCACAATGCGCAAACTCTGATAGGGTTCAACGAGCTCCGAGATATGCAGGCGATAGTGCAAAGTGCCCTGCAGCGTCTCATTCACAATTGTACGCCGTCCATAGGCGTACCAGCGCGGCATGCGTATGTCCAGGATGCGCTCCTTGGGATCGTAAATGTCCAGATTGTAGCCAGTGCGTTGACTGATCGCCGGTAGCCGCACCATTACGTGCGTCCACTTCGTATAGGTTTTCCGTAAATTGTGCAAATCGAGTAGGACAACGCTGCGTGGCGCATTGTCACCATTTGTCAAACGCTGGACGAGATGCGTCAGTGGTGTCGCCCTGTCGCTGCAATCCAAAAGTGAATAGGTTTTCTTGTATTTAGGCATGTATACGAGCTTACTGACCAGTAGTTTAGACCCGTTTCTTTGTCCTTCTGCGATTCGCAACCAAATAGCCAATTCTCATCGCTCTCAACGTTCAAAGCCTCAATGGCAAGTTTCTGTACACAACAAATAGATGTGAATTAAAAAGATGATGCCCGAAATGGGGAGTCCCAAACGAATGAATACCTTATAGCGTTCCGGACGCTGAATGCCAATCAGTTCGTGATAGTGACTCTTCAGGCCATTGGCAAAGAACTTGTTGATGACCAAGCGACGCTCCTCATGCCAATTGCTCTGCGTTTTAAAGCTGACCGTGTTCTGCTGGCGAGCTCGTTGTTTCTAAATCGATAGAAAATGAACATTTGAAATATTTAAATAAAATACAAATTTCTGCATAATTGCATGTGTCTACTGACATATTATTGCTAGCTTGCTTACCACAAAGTGCGACAGGGCGGCACGCATATTGCGCTGTTTGTTGCTGCTGAAGATGATGGTGGAGTCATCGCGTCGCTGAGCAATGCTGAAGAGGAAGCGATTGATGACCTGCATGAATTGGAGACACCAGACGGCAGACAAATGATCGCAGCTGAGACTCACATGAGGAATAGCCGAGGTCTAAAGAGATATGAAAATATATTAGCAGTTGAGCAAAGATTTAAGAGTTCATTAATAAATTGAGATTTTACCATCGCATGCAGATCGTTAAACTGCGATGTAGTCAAACCGGCTTGCACAAGCAGATCTCTATTGCCGCCGCCTGTTGAGATGAGCAGCACATTGTCGAGACTGCCGGATAACTCCTGGTCAGCGATGCGCTGCTCAGTGGGCGACTTCTGATAGGGGCTTTGGCACACATTCGTCGTGCTTGTTGGCTGCGTGGCGGTCCGTACGCGACTGAGCAGCTCATGCGTCTCGGCATAGAACTGGCTGAGATGTGCATCCAAATTGAGCACTGGCTGATCGAGCGGCGTCGATATGCTGATAATTGAATTGATGTAATGTCCAATCTGCGCATCTGTCAGCACCGACTGCGCCAGCTTGCCGCCCATGGAGTGACCGATGAGTACAATGGGACTCGGCTGCTTGTACAGCGACAGAATTGTGTGAATGCAGTGCTTTAGGAACGAACGCTGCTGAAACATATAGCCGCCATAGAACGCCGACAGCTCCTCATCATAGTCAATCGTATAGTAGTCCAGATGAATGCCTGATTCGGGATTATCCCGCGCCTTGCGCAACGCGACAGAAGCAAGCGAGCGCACCTGTTTATAGGAACCGGCGTTACCCGGCACAAAGATAACAGGAGCGCCCGTCATGTGTATCTTGTGCGGATCCAGTGGCTGGCGGAGGCCCTCATAGTAATAGTAAAGGCCATATTTGGGAAACTGTTTATTCGCATCAAATCGCACCCGCTGTCAATAAACACATTTATGTTAAAACTCTGAAGATAACTGAACAAAAATCTTGTGGACTTACGGCAAATTGTGGTTGCCCAAACATGTATGTCATGCGACAGGCGTTCGGCTCCACCTCGACGTGAATGTGGAAAATGCCATAAAGGAAGCTGCATATTGATGCTATTATCACCAGCACGGCACAATTCCGGAACGCAATCATTTGCGTTTCAATTCGTTTTCAAGCTATTATTTATGCGCCGCTCGCTTGTTGCTGTCTAACTGCCAGAGCGTTGCCAGTTTTTCGAAATGCATCTCATAGTGATGTGCGCATGTCGTGCATTTTAATGCAATCGTTATTAATATTAAAATTTACTTGAAACTCACTTTTCTAGCTAACTATATTAATGTGATATTATTTTAAATCAGTACAGCCCAATGAGATGTCGATAACGCGGCTTGAAAGCTATCGACATCGATAGTTCGGCTTTGCTCGCTCACACGTGAACAGTGTTGCCGTCTTGGCCATTTATAGGACAGATGTGTCTTTTTAAAATTAAGCCCCCGCCCGGAAATCTAGCCTTTTTTTTTAATAATTTCAAATAATTCTGATTCTCTTTAGCCATTTGTGCTTGTTGTGTAGATCAGAATTTGGCACCAAAAATCTAAAGTTGCGCTATAGTATTATTATTATTATAAACTAAATGCAGTCAATTGCTACTCTGATTGATACAGAGTATGACGAACTGTGTATAATTTATAATAATAGGAATAAAGATTTATTGCCAACTTTCTTTCTTCCAGAACTTTATTTTAAAAATTAGCCTGTTTTTAATGCTTTTCATATATTTTTTGTCAATTTTTATATCTTGTCAATCTGTCCATTTCATGTAATCGATAATTGGCAACACTGTTCACGACACCTCCTGTTACAAATATCACACACACACACCCACACACGACTATAGAGCATTCCGATCGAATACCTTGTTGATCTCAAAGTATTGATCATTATTGTGTTTGCTCTCATCTCGTTGCGGTAGTCCATCACTCAGCTCTCAGCTTACAGCTGCGTCCTCGCCCCCGTCACCGACAACTAACACACACTCGCCCCCGCACGCATCTAGCGCTTCGTAACGTGTTTACGTTTCTCTAAGCCAATCAGTTGTGCATGTGTGTGTGTGTACGCCTCCTATGCGTGTGTCGCTTGTGTGTGTGTGCGCGCTTAATTCGCGCATTGTATCTAGCTAACTAACTCGGCTGGCTGGCTGCCTGGCTAGCCTCTGGGCCTGGCTGGGAAACAGACAGGAGGGTAAAAAAAAAAAGACAGTTATGCCCTGCTGCGTCGCGCCAGCAACAAAAACAAGCAACATAGCTGACGCCGTCTCGTTGTCGTCGTCGTTTTCGTTGTTGTCGTCGTCGCTGTCGCCGTAGTCGTTTCGCCTCTCTCGCTCATCTGTCGCTGAGATCGTTGTGTGTTTGTCTTCTGGATCGGATCGTGTTGTTAGTAGTGTATGTCGTTGTGGTGTCGTTTATTGTTGCTGCTGCTACTGTTGTTGTTGTTGTTGTTACGCGCTGTGACTGACTTGTTCAATGATTTAGTAAAAATATTCATAGCTCATTCCAAAACTTGTTCTTGTGCCTGCTGCAAATACAAAATTTATAACGCGCTGCGGAAATTCACAATTTCTATGTATCTATCAAAATATTGAATATATATAAATATTATATATATTTGTAATGCTTTATATGTGTGGTAGTTGTTGACAATTGTTTTCTGTGTTGTGTTGAGTTTTACTTCTTTTTTTTTAAATGTTATTTGTTGTAATAATTATATAAATCAAATCCGAAACCATCGTCTTGTTTCGTCTCGTCTCCTGTCCCTGCACCCCTCTCTCTCTCTCTTTGCCACTCACTCACCGACTGTTGTGTGCAATTCAAATACACCGCCAAACCCCCACCACACTCTCAAAAAAAAAAAACAACTGCATCCGCCTTTATCATAATAAAAAAAAAACACTGAATATTTGAAATAAATAAATATATATCAACAATCACAATGGAGGTCTGGCGAGCGCTAACGGTTGGCGTATTTCTAGCACTGGGCTTGGTGTGCTTCTATGGCATGGTGGAGTCGTGCAACGAAGTCGTCTGCGCCTCAATAGTCTCCAAGTGCATGTTGACGCAAAGTTGCAAATGCGAACTTAAGAATTGCTCCTGCTGCAAAGAGTGCCTCAAGTGTCTTGGCAAAAAGTACTACGAGGAGTGCTGTAGTTGTGTAGGTAAGTCAAAAATTATATGTATATATGGAATTGATGATGTGATGTGACGTTATCATTATTCATTTTTGCGCCCTGTTTTTTTTTCTGTGTGCCGTTTTTATAGTAATTGCTTGCAAATGTATGCGTGCGTGATATTTGCGATGTGTAACCATAGATGTCGTGCGTGTCTCATCTATCGATAATTGTGAGCCGCCGTTTGAATCCCGATTGCAATAGTGCAAAATAGTAAAATATAACACATATGTTGTGCCCGATTTAGAATTGGATAGTAAACTATTTATTTATTTTTATCAAACTATAAACTTAATGTTTATTTCCTCATTCCGGATATAAAAACGCATGACTTATTACACGTTATTTTATCTCATCCATATTTATTAACAAAAGGATTATTTTTTTCCAATCATTCTTAGAACTCTGTCCTAAACCCAATGATACACGAAATTCACTGTCTAAAAAATCACACGTTGAGGATTTCGATGGTGTGCCTGAGTTATTCAATGTGCTGGCCACAAATGAGGATAGTGAAAGTGATTATTGGGATGTCTTCACTTTTCAAGTGGACTGGTCCAGGGGCAAACCAAAACTGGATAAGGATGAGAAATACTATCTGAGTAAGTGATGTGCAGTATGGTAAATATAAAAATAGATCTAAAGATATATTTATCATTCTCAATAAAATAGAATTCAATGACAAGAATCTGGATGAAGCACGTGAGGAACGAGATAATACGCAGACAGTGAATTGCACAGTTATATATTTGGATCAGTGCACATCGTTGAATAAATGCCGTCAAAGTTGTCAAACAATGGGTGCTAGCAGCTACAGGTACTTAATATAAATTCATCAATTTAGTTCCATTATTTACTCAATGATTTTTTATTTTATTTACAATCTAGATGGTTCCACGATGGCTGCTGTGAGTGCGTAGGATCAACGTGCATTAATTATGGCGTGAATGAGAGTCGCTGTCGACATTGTCCGGACTCGAAAGATGCGGCAGATGATTTCGATGATGAGATCGATGAGGAGATGCAGGACTATGGCGATAGTATGGGTCCGTTCGATGGCTCAGTGAATAGCAATTTTTGATAGCAGCGAACAAATGCCATATCAAGATCAAAAAACATTTAACAAATTAGTTACTCAATTCAGTGACATTATTATTGTGTAGTACGAAGTAATATTTGTATAGCATTATTATTATATGTATTTTTTTTTTATTTTAAAGAATAGGTTCTTTTGATTGTTTTTCATTATGAGCAGCCCAAGAATATATTTTAAAGCCGAAAATAAAAATTATGTATAAAACTGAACGAAATTAACGTGTTGAATAACGATAGTATTCTTTCGATAGGCGACAACGTATAAGGGCTAACCTCAAACTATCGATGATCTCTATATTGAAGATAAATACATAGACTCATATATTTTGTAATCAGTGTACAAATTGTGTTTTCCTTTCTCTTTTTCAAAAACTGTTCCCAAAAAATATGTCTTAAAATGACAACTTTATTTATAAATTTATAGACGGCACCAAACCAACATCGAACAGCTGATTGGCCAGCCGTTTTGCGCCGGGGTGGCAGCACTAACCCATGTTATTTCAAGCGAACAACACCAAGTTACGTATTCGAACCGGCGGCCACAAGTCTAAGGATAATTAAAGTGGCTGGAAATTATGTTTAAGGGCTTGCGACACCTCCGAAATGTGCTGCACCGTGGACACCACAATCTGGCGCGCTGTCACGCCTACGTGACGCAAACGGGCAACCCAGATGGCGCCGCTGCTGCCAGTTTGCCAACAAAACGGCCACCAATTGCGCCTGCTGTGCAGCCGCTAAGTTGGCGACAGGTAAGCGAATGCAGATTGCAGCTGATATCAAAGAGAGCCATCTCGATTTTGCCCACACAGATGCGAATGCTGCGATTGGAGTATAAGGCGATTGTGGGCGTTATTGCGCGCTCGCTGCAATTAACGCCTCGCGAGGTACAGCAATTACATCTGCGATGCCTGTGCGCCCGCAACACAGGAACAGATGCGGACAAGCACAGCAGCAAGTCGGGCAGCAGTATAAGCAAGGATAAACCCAACAAAGAAGCTAAATCGGGTAGCGAAAGCGCTTCAGATCAAGAATCAAAACAAGCATCCAGCTCCAGTTCCAATTCCAGCAGCAGTGCCGGCTCCAGCTCCAGTAGTGACTCTTCAAACAACAATAATAACAAAAATGAAAACGATGAAAAAATGCGCTCAGTTTTGACAAAAGCGGTTCTTTGGCTATTCACCATTTACATGTTTGTTGCCTTTATATCATTGCTAATTACACCGCGCACAGAGCGACCTGAGGGATCCACACGATACGTCTCGTGGAATGAGTTTGTGCATCACATGCTGGCCGTCGGTGAGGTCAAGGAGCTGATCATACGACCCGACATGGAAATGGTTACGATTATCCTGCACGATGGCGCCGTCATCAAGGGACGCAAAGTGTCGTCGACCATATTCCACATGGCTGTCGCCGATGCCAACAAATTTGAGGAGAAGTTGCGCATGGTCGAGAAACGTTTGGGCATCAAAGATGGCGTTCCAGTTACTTACGATCGCCACGATACCACTGGACGCCTCCTGATGCTGTTGCTATTTTGCGCTCTGCTCATTTCCATAGCGACACGCATGAAGAGCATGAAGAGTCCAATCAGCATGGACTCATTTGTGAGTATTTTTCTGATTTAATTGTCTTATTTATATTTCCGGTTTTGAATTTTGTTTTTAGAACCAAATGGGCCGGGCGAAGTTCACGCTTGTGGATCCATTTGAAGGTGGACGCGGCGTGCTGTTTCGCGATGTGGCTGGTCTTAAGGAGGCCAAGCAGGAGGTCAAGGAGTTTGTCGACTATCTAAAGACCCCGGACAAGTATCAGCGCCTTGGCGCCAAAGTGCCACGCGGCGCCTTACTCCTGGGTCCACCTGGCTGTGGTAAAACGTTGCTGGCGAAGGCTGTGGCGACCGAGGCCCAGGTGCCGTTTCTCAGTATGAATGGATCGGAGTTTATTGAAATGATTGGTGGCCTCGGTGCCGCACGTGTGCGCGATCTCTTCAAGGAGGGCAAGAAGCGGGCGCCCTGTATTATCTATATCGATGAAATCGATGCCATTGGACGACAGCGTTCCGGCACCGAGAGCATGGGTCAAGGCAGTTCCGGTGAATCTGAGCAGACCCTCAATCAGCTGCTCGTCGAAATGGACGGCATGGCAACCAAAGAAGGCGTCCTCATGCTAGCGAGCACCAATCGTGCCGATATACTTGATAAGGTCCACAATCTGAATCTCTCCATTTGCTCAATTGTAAATCAATCTCTTTTTTTGTTTGTTGTTTTTGTATGCAGGCATTGCTTCGTCCCGGTCGCTTTGATCGTCACATACTTATTGATTTGCCGACGCTGCAGGAGCGCAAGGAGATCTTCGAGAAGCATTTGTCATCCGTCAAGCTGGCCGAGGAGCCCAGCAGCTATTCCCAGCGTTTGGCCCGACTCACGCCCGGATTCTCCGGTGCCGACATTGCAAACGTGTGCAACGAGGCAGCGTTGCATGCAGCACGCCATGTCCAAACCGAGGTCACCAGCAAGAATCTGGAGTATGCCGTCGAGCGTTTAGTAGGTGAGCGTCTCTCTTTGCAAATTGAATATGTACTCTCCCAATTTACCTAATATTTATGATATACATATATATATATATATAATATTTATATATATATAATATTTATATATATATAATATTTATATTCTGTGCATCTTATGCAAGACTAATCGAATATCCTCGCTCGGCTTTCAGGTGGCACCGAGAAGCGTTCGCATGCGCTTTCGCTGAGCGAACGCAAGGTGATTGCGTATCATGAGTCTGGTCATGCACTGGTCGGCTGGATGCTGCCGCATTCGGATATATTGCTCAAGGTGACGATTGTGCCGCGTACGAGTTTGGCATTGGGATTTGCCCAATATACGCCTAGTGAGCAGCATCTGTACTCCAAGGAGGAGCTATTCGATAAGATGTGCATGGCACTCGGTGGACGTGCCGCCGAGAATTTGATCTTCAAACAGATCACGACTGGCGCCCAAAACGATCTGGAGAAGGTCACCCAAATTGCCTATTCACAAGTCAAGAAATTTGGCATGAACGAAACCCTGGGTCCGATATATGTGCGCGATGCAAATGAATCTGCCGGAGGTGAGGGTAGCACCAAACCCTTTTCCCGGGCAATGGAAACCATCATTGATCACGAAGTGCGCAACATAGTGTCGGATGCATATCGAAAAACCGAGGATCTGCTCACCAAGCATCGCGACAAGCTGGAGAAGGTATTTACAACGATATCAGTATTTGGCCCAGGGCGATATACCTTCTCATATATCTATTATATATAATAATTTATATTTAATGTGCTTTGCAGCTGGCGGAGGCTCTGCTGGATAAGGAGACACTGGATTATGATGAGGTGTGCGGCTTGATTGGACCGCCACCGTTTGATCCAGCCAAGCGCCAGGTGGACGCTGTAGACTTTGAGCAGTCGCTGAAGAATCTGGGCACCACTGAGTCACAAGTCTGACAACCGACAATTGAACTGGCAACCCAATGGCTCCATCTGTGACCCTTCACATCTTTCCCACTTGCACCCGCACAGTCACACAGCCGGTTCATGTTCAATAAATGTAAATAAAGTTGCTTACCATTTTTTTTTAAGCATTGCGTTAAGTGATTAGCCAAAGCCGCGTCAGCTTCTTTTTTATTGCTATCGAATACTATATACCATCTTTATGTATAAACAATCATATAATATCCGTAACTGATTGATCAATTCAAGTGACGAACGTCTCACAATTAGCTTTTCCCCATTTAGAATAGAATTGCAAAAAGTGCAGTAAAATTTGTAATTTGGTGTTTTCGCACATCCCCTTAAGTAATCAGCAAATATTTTGTATTACAAAGTTGACAGAGAAGAAAGAGACAGAAAGAGAGAGAGAGAGACAGAAAGAGAGAGAGAGAGACAGAAAGAGAGAGAGAGGGATAGAGAAAGAGAGTTTTGAACTTGGCTTATACTTGTTAAACTTATATTTAAACCTAACCTTGACTGGATTAATTCTTTTTTTTTAACAATTTGATCTTTTGTTTAAATGTTAAATTACAAAAATTGAAATCTTTGAGTATGAATAAGCTCAATTTAAATGTTTGCATACATAAATGAATACTTTGTAATTGGGTTTACTGTGCCATTTAGCCCGACACTGTTGATAGCAATAATTCGCATACACCTCAAGCTGTTGGGTGGCAAGTACAAAATGATACCCTGTAATATCATGTGTATCATGCATGCGAAAGGCATATTAATAACTATACTTTAAATAATATAATTTACTTTCAGTTAACACGATGCACTAATGAAGAGACCCAGCACAAGTGCGTTTACGTGGATATCGGAGAAAAACGTGTTTGTCAGAATATTGATCTTTACCCAGCGATAAAGTCTTGCTTCCTCATTAGTCGTAATATACAATTATAAATAAATTTTGGAATATCTTATAAAAAAAACTAGGTAATTGCAATTTGATTTGTTGTCTATTTTGTAATATTGATGCACCGGTGAAAGGTCTCAAGTAACAACAAAGGTCAGGTTGTGCGCGACTAGCAGTTACCCCTGATCGAAATATATTGAAAATTTATAGAAATCAAATTCGTTTTCATATGTATGTTATATGCGAACTATATGAACAATAGAATATTGCAAATTTATATTTATCCATTTAATTAATATTAATTTTGTATTATTTTTTGATCAATTTTTGGGCAGTCACATTCCAAATTTTGGTATCTCTCCAGTTGCGAACGTCTCGCGATGTAACCCTTTTCGCGTAATGCTTAATGGTTACAGGGTATCCAAAGTTTACACACTTTAAAATGACTTTCGAACTATGAGCCAGGTTCTGCTAACTCTGTTGCCTAATTACCTAACTGAAAAAAACGTTGGTATAAAAACACACCGGATGCACTCGTGACACGTTAGTCAGTGAAAATGTTTAGCGGCAACTGGATATTTGTGGCGATTGGCCTAATCCTGTTGATGGGTAGCCCTGCTGCGTGGGCCAATAATTTACGTGAGTTCACATCCAACATGCCACGCGGAATTGCATACAATTTAAAAAAAAAAAAAAAAAAACAACTTTAACTGTTTAGCTGCACCATTGAAGCACTGCCGTTTGGAGGACGAGGCGTGCCACGTGAAGCAGGCGCAGGCCTTTGTTGATGCCTTCAAGCATGGCATACCGGAACGGCATGTGGCATCCATTGAGATCATAGAATTGGGCACACTGCGCATTAATAACGGCGATCCGGCCAGCACGATACACTTCAATCTGGTCATGTCCAATACCACACTGCATAACTTTGGCAACACAATACAGTTCAGGACAGTAAAGGGCTTCACCAAGGACCTGACCAAGCCAATGAAGCTTTCGTGGACCTTTAGCGTAGCGGACTGCTATGTGCATGCCAACTATGACGTCAATGGCAAGATTGTGCTGCTGCCCGTCGTTGGCCAGGGTGAAATTACCATCCAGCTCAAACGACTGCAGGGCAAGACACGCCTTACTGCCGTGCCGGAGAAAAGGAGCGATGGAAAAACGTATCTCAAGATCACCGACTATGAAACGGTTGCGAAAGTGGGCTCGTAAGTTGAATGTGTATATATATATCGTATATCTTGGAGATTGCTCACAATTTGGCTATCTAAAAATCGTCATCTCTTCTGGCAGCGGTCACATTGATATGACCAATTTGTTCAACGATAATGTGGATCTGCGCGAGAGCACCCTGAAGATACTCAATGATGAGTATGATGTCCTGGCGAAGGACGTGAGTCCCCAGATAACTAATGCTGCCGATCGGGTTTTCAAGAAAGTCGTGCAACACTTCTGGGACACAATACCATATGAGGAATTCTTTGACAATTAAATACGACCACTTTGAAAATATAGATAAGTTTTTCTGGAGACCCAGCGTTCTCTGATTATATATTTTACGGTTATGGTTGTACATGTGAAATGCAATTAGTATTATGGCTAACACTGTTTATATTGTTGTTTGACCATAAATATAATGAATTGCAAATTTGCTGTTTGTTGCTCGTTTATTTTAATGCAAATTGTAAATTAAGTTAACGATATTTGGATGTTGTTGGAACGTTGCATCGCAGTTCAATTGCCACAACTGGTTGTGTAAAACTCTGCAAGAGAGAAAGTGAGAAAGAGAGAGAGAGAGAGAGAGAGAGAAGGAGAGGGAGATAAGTATAGACTTTGTTATGGGCTTGTAGAATGTTTCTGCTTACCTATGTGATGGAATTTCAAATATTGGATTTGAACATAATGGTAATTGACTGGGCAACTGCACGCTGTAAACATTTGAAAATTTGCGACCAGCGTTGCAGGCGTGCCGCATGCTATCCATCGCCGTGCTGCGTTTGATCCTCCTCCGGATGCTCTACAATCTTGCTCTCCGTTTGCAAAAGTTGCTGTGGAAATGCAATTGCAATGTTTCTGTTTCTCTTCTGTTTTACTTCAATTTACCATTGGCTTGCGATATTTGGTTTCCTTTTCATTATCCAGGTGACTATCTGAGCCGTCGGTGGTTTTAATAAACGACGAGTAGAAGGAGGAGAAACTGGAGCCATCCATATCATCGCTGTTGCCATTGCTATCCGTGTACTTCTGTGTGAGAAGATATGAAAGCGATGACCAAAACTTTTATTCATTTGAATAACTACGACGATTTTGTCATGATATACATCTATATCTATATCTATATCTATATCTATATCTATAACTATATCTATATCTATATCTATATCTATATCTGTATCTATATCTATATCTATATCTATATCTATATCTATATCTATATCTATATCTATATCTATATCTATATCTATATCTATATCTATATCTATATCTATATCTATATCTATAACTATATCTATATCTATATCTATATCTATATCTATATCTATATCTATATCTATATCTATATCTATATCTATATCTATATCTATATCTATATCTATATCTGTTTTTCAGTTGTGCTTGATTTCAAAAACTTAATTAAAAAACAAAAAATGAGGAAAAATGGATTGCTATACTTATTGGAACGATCGGTTAAAAAATGCTGATTAGAATTATGAAGGTATTTAGTAATCTTTTTGATCTTACTTGTTTTGCGTTGTGATTAGATGGATTACTTGTTGGATCGGACGTATATCCGTCTGCCTCAATCGGTTGCTTCAACGCCTCCTTTCTGGATGAATCAGAAGGTGCCGCATTCGAGCCGGGCTCGGCCTTCACCGACGACGGTATCTGCAGCTGGTTGGGCGTTATCGAGTAGAAGGCGCCCTGCGCTTTCGCCGTTGTCGTCGACATCGGTGCTACCCTTACCTTTTGCGCCTGCAGGGATTAGATTGAGATTAGGCACAATAAGGAAATAGCTGATTTAAATGAAGGCTTACCGTGTAGACAGTCTTGTTGTAGCTGGCATGCGAGCTGTTGAATCTGCCTGGCAATTGGAGGAGGTTGCTGGCGACGCTGGAGAAGGGCATGGGCTGGTACATCATCGCTGTGGCGGCCGCGGCCGCAGGATGTGTGTAAAAGAGCGATGGATGCGGATACATGACACCAGCCATATATTGGAGGGGAATTGCTGCCGTTGCTGCTGCCGCCGCGGCAGCTGCTGCCTTCTGCGAGGTTGTCGGCTCCTCGCAGATCCTCTGCGAGCGGTGCGACAAATGGGGCGTGGAGGTGGACACGGCTGTCGATGTGCTTGGCAATTGGGCGGGTATATAGTAGAAGGCGGGAAAGAGGCTTGGCGAGAAGTTGCTCTGGGCCGCGGCCGTCGTATGCACCGATGGCGTCGGTATGCCAATGGAGAACGGTGGCCAGAGATTCTGGGTGCAGTTGAGACCAGGTGGTACGGTCTGGAGATGATTGCTGGCATGCGATGTGGGATTCGGTGTAGAGCACTTGGCATCGACGTTGCCAACCAATGGTTTGGTAAGTGTTAGCTGCTGCTTCGGCTTGTTCGTCTCACTCTCCCAGGAATGGGAGCCACCTCGCTTGATGCCATGTATCCCATGGCCGGGTCCACTGTACTCCAACATCTTCTCGTTAGCCGTCTTCTTGTTCTTCTCACCGTTGCGTCCGCGAGACTCACGATGCTTCTTCAGCATGCGTTTCTCCATCTCATCGTTGTGCTTGCTGAGCAGCGATTCGGTCAGGGTGACACTCACCGGCGGTATACTATTATCGGCACCAAGATTAGGACCAGCACCGGCACCAGCACCAGTACTAAATTTACCACCGGAATTTCCACAGCCGGAGGTGCCTGTGCCAGTATTGCTGGTATTTGTGACGCTGCTCATGCGAATGTTGCTGTTGCTTGTGCAGTTGCCAGAGGAACCGCTGCCGCCGCTACATTCGCCACCATGGTCCGGACTAACCGCACTGCGCGCATCCTCGCGGGATCTGCTCGCATAGGAGGAGTCGCCCTTGAGCGGATCGAGTTCGGTCGGCGCCGTGACTGGCTTGCTGTTGAAAAAACGCTGAAGATTCTCCTTATAGTTGAGCTGATTGTAGCTCGGTGGCGTCTCAGTGGAGCTCTTACTGTCATAGTAGTCGTGATGCGGCGATATTTCGCCAAGCATGACGCTATCACGCTCCGACACGGTCAGCTCGTTCTCATGCGGCAGCTCCAGTTTCAGATCCGTACGCGTCACCTCATCCATTAGTGTTTCCATGAAGCTGGCCATTGCCTGGCAGCGTCGCGATACCTCCTGCTTAACGGTGTCCGATGGTCGGGACACTGTCTCCGCGAGTAGCTTCATTATATCCTCCTTGATACGATTATTACGAGTCTGCATCTCGTCTGGTATTTTTAATTTCACAGACGGCGCCGTTTCAAAAACATTGACTTGTTTGGGACCTGAAAAGGAGAGAGAGAGAGAGGCAGAGACAGAGAGAGAGAGAGAGAGAGAGGGAGAGATGGAAAATTTGTTAACAGGGAATCCACAACTCGTTGATGGGTTTTGTTGCTCTCCTCGATTTAGTTAACAAAACTGAGAATAACTTTTGAAAAACAAGTTTGAAAACTTTTCTTCTAAATTTAGTTACATTGTTTTGTATAATTTAGGCAGTAATCCTTCATTCAGCTAGAAAACTTTTCATAAATCTAATTCGAATTATAATTTTGATATAGATTTGAATTTCTGCCAGCTTATCAAGGATTACACATGAGACCTTATGCTGAATCTCTGCGCAAGATTGCTAAATATTCTAGATCTTGCAGCAAAATCAAATATAATAATTAAAAATCAAAAACCAATTTTTTTTTTGGAAATATCTCTTTAAATAATGGATGCTTATATATTTTTGATGTGGTTGAAATTGAGGATTCTACGTTTCGGAAACGTTTAAGTACATTTTGTGTACGATTCCATTTGGCATATGTTTCACTTACCCTGAAATACCCGATGATGTCCGACAACAAACTCAAGTTTGCGCGACCAAGGATTCGCGAAACTGGTCCACTCCGTCTCGAGGAGGATGTAGCATCCATTCTGAATGAGGAAGCGATAGGGCTTACTGCAAAAGGAGACACCGGCCGTTTGTCCCTTCTTCATGACCATTTCGTATGTCTCCTTAATGATCGGCAGATCCTCGTGATGATAGAAATCCATAATAGACCTTCCAATCAGATCCTGCGGCAAATATCCAAGCGCACTGACCGATGCGCTATCCACATGCGATATGGTTCCAGCAGCCGTGTGGCGTATGGCAAACTTGGGACTCTTCGGCGACAGAATCTCATCGCTAACTGTAAAACAAATACCAGCTCTTAGAAACTCCAACATCGGATTGTCAAATAATTAAAGTGTTTTTTTTTTTTTTTTATAAATGCGAAATCTTAAAGTTCTAATGAATAAATCAATTTAGGTAACAAAAAATCGATTATAAGAATTCTGCCATGAACAAACATAAAAAACCAAATCATACCGAAAATTGGACATATTCTTTTCTAAATATTAGAAGACATCCGTCCTGAAATTAAGAAATGCAAATGCCTTAATGATTTGACAGATATACTTTCTGAATAATAGGTGGACTTGACGCTAAAAGAATGACAAATGTCTAAAATGAAGTATGATTTTTTTTGTTCCGAGTATATATATTTTTGTATGGGATTGAAGATGCTTTCCGCTTTGCTCATAAAATAGGCGCCATTTTGATACATTCTGCCTCTGTTTTTCCAGGAAAAATGTCTAATATATCTAATTTCTGTGACTGTGGCGAATTCCAGGAAAAGCAAGACTCCTCCTGACTACGAGAAATCTAGAAACCTATATATCTATTAAGGCTTAAGTTAAATCCCACTCACGATATTACAAACATTTCATAAGTCTCTTCAAGTGGTAAATATTGGATGATGTAAAATTATATTTTCGCCATTTATTTATACTCCTAATTCCTCTGGAAAGACGTTCACAGTCGAACCTTAACTCAAACTTGATCTCTTCGTGGACACTCATTGCTGATGAAGAAAACTCACCCTTGTAGATACTCTTGATGGGCGTTGCTGATGAAGAACACTCACCCTTGTAGCTACTCTTGATGGGCGTGGCGGTGATGACCAGCAGCATGTTGGTGCCGTTGCAGACCACATAGTTGTCCGGTCGCGCCTCCTCGGGCGCCTCACGGAACGTGAACCCCAAGCGGAAAGGTTCATAGTTTACGGAACGTCCGATGACACCAAAACCGCCGGCGGCTAATCCCCGATAGCGTCGGAGCATCACACAAAATGTGCTTCGTGCATCCTTGGGTAGGCTGCCGCGTGTCTCGGCAATTGGGATGCCTGTCGTGATTTGACTGGCGAATGTCGAGCGATCCTTGACATGCACAAAATCGATGAAGGATCGACCCAGCCACATATCGCGCGGATAGCCAAGGACATCGGTAATGTTGGGCGTCGTATAGAGCACCATGCCATCGTGCATGGAGATCACACAACAGAAGCTATCCTCCTTGGTCCGCTCATGGTGCGGATGCTGATGCGCATGTGGATGCTGATGCTGATGCGAATGTGGATGCTGATGCGAATGTGGATGTGGATGCTGATGCGAATGTGGATGCTGTTTGTTAGCGCCAGCAGCAATCGTTTCCAGTTTGCCCAGTGTCGCTTCCCAAGACTTGTCGCCCTTGATGCTGCCGCCAACATTTGGACAGTTGGATAATCCAGCCGATGGCAATGATAGGCCATTTAGCGAGTTCGTTGAGAGCAACTGTTTCACCTGCTCCAATTGATTGTTGGTCGACTCGCTCAGCTCCGAGTCGAGCTGTTCGCTCATCTGCTGTTGATCGCTGGCCGGTTGATCGCTCTGCGATTGTGTGTCCTGCACATCCTGGAGCTGTTCGCAGCTGGCGCTGTTCGATTTGGTCAGCAGGAGCAGCTGTTGCTCCTCGGCATTATCGATGTGCGATGCGTTTGCTGTTGTCGTTATTTGCCCCAAACCTTTGGACTTCTTCTTCTTGCGGCACTTGTCCTTGTTGCGCTTGGAGATCAGATCGCTGCTGCTGGCCTGTGTGGAGGGCTTGCCCCCATAGCCACTGCTGCCGGATGAATGACTGCCGCTCAGCCTGGACTTGGAGCTGCCACTGGGGTGTAAATCAAGAATATATATGGTATATAGATAGATGATATTATATCTGGAATTCTCACCTGCGCTGTGATTGGCTGTTGCTGCAGCTGTTCGAATAGGCCGAGTCGTCTACCTTTGTATTGTGTGTTGACTCCGATAATTCTCCCTCCATTTTGAATTTGTATTTGCTCCCAAACCGTTATATTCTCTTTATATATATATGAGATTCAAGTCAGCTAAAAATGCAACTCGGCAGCAATTTTCAAATGTAAATACTCGCTGAATTACTTGATAAGCTCTCAATATTAGACTAAGATAAGGAAGAATAAAGTTAGCAAAAGTGTGAATAAGTTTTATTTAACAATTGAGATATACATATGTATATATTATTACTAGAGAGGGGTATACAGCAGCTGAAGCGTATATACATATGTGTGCATGGATATATTTATTATATCATTGCTGTTTTAATCACCTTCCAACATTTTTCGTAGAGTCATTTGTTTTATAATCAATTAAAATAAGCAGAGAAGAAGATAATAACATCTATTCAATATAGTATATAGTACACATATGTGTTGTATATGGTTTTTATTAATTACTGTTGCTGATTAAGTTAATAATAAATCGTCTTGACTAATTATTGAGACTGCGAAACGCTGCCACATTCGAAAGCGCAACGGAGACAGTCAGTAAAATGGGTTTCAGGGGGTGGTGGTGGTGGTGCTTGTAGTTGTGGGGAGAGAATCCAATAGCTATAAATGGCACTCACGTGCACGGATACCGTTATGACCTTGCACTTGCACTTGCTCAACAGAAGCACATAGTTGTCGACCAGTTATAATACATTAAATAATTAAGGTTAATGATTTTTATTTATAACTAGAATATTTTTCATTAGATTATAACTGGCGCATTGCACAACAGTTTGCCACTCTTTCTTCACAAACAAATGTTAAAGTTTCATTTTAAAGACGTAGTTGGCCATAAAGCTAACAGCGCCCACTTTGGTGGGTTTCTATAGAATATTTGCATCTTCTTTCCGTTCCGTCTTACATTCAAAAATTCAGCCTCAGGAAGTGCTTGGAAAAGTGCAGCCAAGGAGAGGATCCTTATAGGGGTCCTCGACAAAAGCAATAAAGACGGAAGAATCCCGAGGAACCAATGGAAGCATGTGGAAGAAGACTTAGCTGTGCGCTGCTTCGAATTGCTTACCAAAGAACCCGGACCGCCTCCATCATGCAAGAATGTTGCTTGGTTCCAAGGGAACACGAAGGTCATTGCTTGTGAAGACGACCGCTCAGTGGAGCTATACAAGGCAGCTGAATAGGGCGTGGGCGAGGTCTACTCGCTGTCGACTGGAGCGAAGTCCCGAGTAGACCCACTAAAACTGAACTTGTTCTTTTCACAAGGAATCACAAAGTTCCTCTTCTGGTCCCACCCAGACTCAATAACACAGTGCTCTCATTCAGCAACATATTTTTTAGGGTTTCTCGTCTGAGTTTGTAAAGTTAATCATTACTTTGTACTTTTATTGCTAACGGCAATTGTTTTTTTTTTTATCGAAGTTCTGTATTTTCGTGTCCATTTTCAGATACATGAGCACGAACATATCGATTCGGGTGTTGATCCTGATCAAGAATATATACGTATAGCTTATGGGCTCAGAGATGCAAAAGGATTTAACCATTTTTTTCTTGGAAAAATACAAAATTGTCAACATTCTTATTATAAGTTTCCAATTCTAATACCTGTAATATTATATTACGGTTTTTTTTTGCAACTAGTGTATTTTGTTTGAGTAAATTGTAATTTTGTATTATACTAAAATATATAAATAAATTTGGCATAAAGAGGGGAATACCGCAGTTGAAATTTAGTTCATATATGCACGTAGCTTCCCACTGCGTTGAGCGAATGCAGATGAGTGCAATTTTTGTGAATAGCCGTTTAAAGCTCTCTCTCTCACTCTCTCTCTCACATCTCTCACACAGACGACACCCATACATTGATATGCCCAAGGGAATTACTCATAAATGCGCACGTTGCACGTAAACACATAACGTAACGTCAGCAACAACAATAACACAGTTTATATAAGTATTTCATTGAGCTTGTGCACTACACACACACGAACACAATCAAACTGCTGTCAGCTTGCTATTGTTTTTATTGTTAATTCGTCAGCTGCGCACTCTCCAAAGCAATACGTTCCTATTCATTCATATGCACTTAATTCGTCCCTCTCTCTCTCTCTCTTTCTTTCTCGATCAACTGATTGCAAATATATAATAATATAAAGTTTTATAATAAATATATTTCAATATATGTGAATGTCATTTGTTTTTGTTTTTAATATATATTTACTTATATGTGACACTTTAACTGCACTTCCAAAAAAAGTATAAGCAAATATGCGTATTAACGTTTTAACTCGAGAAATGTTTGCGTTCTTGCCGCTTAATCGCGACCTACTTGTTGAAACCTCGACCGAATACTGTCAGACTCTCGAAAGCTGAGAGACGAGAAGCGCACTGCCAAGCTTTGCAATATTTGCCCACACACACACACACAACCATTTCACACACACAGAAACAGAACACGCTGCAGCACCAGCAGCCCCAACGTGCGTTCTTCTTCGGCATATCCCATCGCTCGTTGAGAATTCGGCATTGTTCGCTTTGACATACTATGTGTGGCTTTCGCTTAACCCATGGCTGGGCCACTCAACTGGCTGGCAAATGACGGCGTAATAAATTTTGCAGTTTCAAATTTGTATACAAAATTATTAAATTATAAAAATATTCAAAATTATTTTTTAATGTTTACTTTAAAGTATAATTGATATCAGACAATGTTATATACATATGCATTATTTATGCATTAACCTGCTGCATGTCCAGAGTTGCTGTACGAATTTAGACCCGTTAGGTCCCGTTTGGGGCTAATGTTTGTCGGTGAACGTAATCAAAGCTACGTAAGAAGCATTAGAAGTGGCAACTGTTATTAAATGAACGCTGCTGGTTATCGGGAAGTTGACTGGTTAAATTGTTCAATGCCTGGGGAGGGAGGTGGGTTGGGTTGTGCAGCACGATAAATTTAGCATGAATGTGCCTCAAACTGTGCACACTGCGAGTCACGCATAGCAGCCACGTGAGTTGTTGTTGTTCTTGTAACTGATATTGTTTATTGTTTGTCGCCGCTGCTCGCTGTTCGCCCTTTACATTGCCTTGCCCCTTGCCCTCTGTCCCTTAGTGCAGTCCGTCATGGCCTTGCGTTAGCCATCTATCGCCAAACGAACACTCTAATATGCATCAATATTGTGTGGCATTCTTTTAGGCGTTGCCGGATTGATGATTCAGATTGTGTTATGATGTCTACGTTCTCGTTTCAAGCCTAACGGAACATTGCTGACGCATTTTAGAACGGTGCGTCTTTTCTTACACTGTTATGCATTGAAATTAAAGTTCCGTTGGTCTTTTTTCCATGATTTTTGCATATTTATGTTTTTGAGCTATTCGATTAAAGGCAGTCACTTTCTAGCTAAGATTATTGCTACTCGAATGATAAACAGAAAAATATCAATTAAATTAAGTCGATCGGCATCAGCAATTGATGACATGTTACAATTAAAAGAATTCTACAACAAAAACAGTGCTAAAAAACCTGGATTAAAATGCTGCTGCATCTAAAATTCGATTTGATTTAAGGTTACAAATATCGAAATATTGTTTTCAAAGAATTTTATCAGGTAGTAATCGATTGGTTTGGAAGAAAATGAGTTCAAAGCCAGTATTAATTATTGCACGCAGTTTTGGCGAGCTTTATGGAGCACTCGGGATAAGGATTTAAGCTTTTAGAGTGGCCAATTAGATCGCCAGACCTGAATACCATTTAGAACATGTTCCGTCGGGCTTAAGTGGATAATCGACAGTTTGAGACAGTTGATCATCTACGAAAGGAATGGAATTCCACTATCTGAGTTCTAAAAAGTGGTTAAATCGATGACAAATCGATTTTTTTTACCTAATACCATAGAAGGCTGGACACATTATAAATTAATTAATTTCATGCCATTTCTATGTATTATATTAATATTATTAGCACTGCCTTTAATAGAATTTCGCAATTTAATCTCACTTAAAATTGTTATGTTTATGATACAAATGTAATTCCCTTTTCATTTGACAAGTATTAAATATAGACAACTTTTGTGGAACAACAAAAAATTAAAAAAAAAATATGCATTTCCAATTTATAAAAAAAAAATCAATTGCCTTTAATCAAATTTCTCAAAGTGTTTGTACTTTAAGGGGTCGAAGGAGCTGCTTCCTGCCTGTTACATGCTTTGGCACATCTGCATTTTTATAGAAATATAGAAATACCAGCAATTATTTGCCATCATGCAGATGCCTCAGGAATTGAGGATGTGCACGTGGAAAGTGAAAGCAATGAAATAACCATTGGGTTACGGAACGCATCGCCCGCTGGGATTGTCAGGAATGCAATGAACCGGATGACAAACCAGACATGTCCAACATACTCTGACAAATTTCTCAGTTAGTAAAATATGTGACAACATTTTACGATTCAATTTGTTAGCACATAAGTTTCTATATAAAATAACTAAGATAATAATATATAAAATTTAACCATTTCTATATAAACATAAGTAGCAGTAAACATAAGTCAAGAATATATATAGATTCTTGAGATGAATGAAACGATTGTAGATCTTAATTTGTGTCTAAAATGCTAAGCATACAATTTCATACTTGTAACACGATTCGCAACTATGAACCATATATTTGTTTTATGATAATTTCAACAGGTTAATCAATTTGATGACAAGCTCATGTTACCCTTGCCGTATCACGTTTAGAAGGGTATTTGTGAGCGATGACAAAAACGTTACTCGAGTCGGTAAATGCAGTGTTGCATATTATATTGCTCAAGCCGAGGGCATACAAGTGGCTGTTGCGTTTCCCAGACGATAAGAAGGAGCCAGCAGAAGACATCTCTCGCTCGAGTGTTAACGCAAGGTGCCAACACGTGAGAGAAGCGGGAAGTGAAAGATTGAGGTGAGTGGAGTGAGAAGCGAGAAACGAAAAGCGAGAAGCGAGCAGCGAGAAGCGATTGCGGGCCACACTTCACAGCCTTAATTTGAGTTACAGGCCAAAACTAAATGGGAATCCATTTCAGTTTCAGTTTCGGTTTCAGTCTACCTTTTGTAACCGTATCTACGACGAGGTGGTGTTTTTGGGGAAGCTACGACTTCAACACACAATTAAAACTCAGTTAGCTGAATGTGATACCAACGAACAAGTTAGCAAAGCAAAATGACACAAACACAAAAACAAAAACAAAAAAAAAAACAATGAGACAAACTCGAAACTCAAACTCAATCTCAACAAAACAGATACAAGAGAAAAACCCGTAGGTCGTCGTTTGTCGGTTTGTTGTTTGTTCCTCAGTTCCTAGTTGGATCATATCTACAAGATGTGCACAGAAGTGAGGTGTTAAATAATAGAATGATTGGAGGAGTGGTGGAGTGTCTTTACTCCCCATTCTTCCTCTTCTTCTTCTTCTTGCTCTTATTCTTCTTTATCTTAAAGCGTTGTAAGCGATTTCCTTTTAATGACAATTTTTACAACTAAATGTTTTGTGGACATTACACCAGTTTTTTATGACCTCAAAATTAAAGGGAATTTCAGCTTTGGGGTTTTTGAAGTGCGAATAGAGATGGTTTAGTTCAGCTTAAATTTGGAAATTCGTTTGACAAGTGACAGGAAATGTTAGTTGTATCTCGTTTATAATTAAGGAGCATTTGTGTCAAGGCATTTAAAGAATATCAAATACACCGAAGAAAAATATTTAATCTAACATATTTGATTCAAGAATTTATTTATAAATTAAGAATATATATTTTAAACTGTAAGATTGTTTTAATCTTTAGTACAGTACACGTAAAAGAACAAGAGCAATACTTCATTTGGCCAAATAGAAACTTTTCATATCTAAAAAATCGATCCTTCAAATACAATAATACCCCTTTTTTTTTGTTACTAAAGGTTCCCTAACCTCAAACATTGACCTTCAGCAAAAAGCATTTTACATTATTTAAAATCCCAAGTCATGGTTATATGGCATTGTCATAAAGCGAGTTATTCGTAATTATGAACTTGCAACACGCCACGATGCAACCATCCAACGATCCTACGATTCAACAAATCCATTTCCATTTTCAAATGTTTTCGCCTTGAAGTCGGTGCAAATATTTCGCACATACGTTTAAAAGTGCACTTAAAATATGTGCATAACAAAATAATCATATGTAAAAAATGCAAACGCAGCTCAAATGAAAATTAGTTAAATTAAAGACGGGGCAATTTCGATGCGACAGCTGAGAATCATATCATATATATGTACGTATATATATATACTCATATATACATGTGTGTGTGTGTGTGTGTGTGTGTGTGTGTTTTTATATAGGAGCTTGGAGGTGCCTGAGAGAGCGACCTTTAATGGTGCCATTGTGTGCTAAACAGCAAGTGAAGACTTAAGACGCCATCCACCATCAAGCCACTGTCTGAATCTGAATCTGAAAGATGAAGCACCACCAGCAGCAGCAGCAGCAGCAGCACCGCTAGCACCACCAATACCAGCTGGCGAATTCACACGCTCTGCGTTTCCATTGTTCCCACAATTTTCCATTCATTCACTTCAGTTTGCTTACTTCTGTTCCTATTTTGTTATAAGTTTTGCCCCGGAAAAAATTACACACACAATTCCTCCCCACTCCCCTTTCCAACACATTTTTTTTTCTTTTTTTCTTCTTTTTTTTCTTCTTTTTTTTGCATCTTGTGGCCTGGCTCTGGTTTGTCATTTTGGCCACTGGCTGTCGTCGTCGTCGTCATCCATCGTCATCCATCGTCTTCATCTTCATTCTCTTCGTCTTCTGCAACATGCAATGCCAAGCGCCCCCTCTTTAATGAGCATACTTTATATGGGGTTACTGAGCACATACTTACTACTTAGAACTACCTTTATATATAGTCTTTCTCTGCCTCTTTCTCTCTCCCCTTTCTTTTTCCATCTGTGTTCCCTTCTTGCATAATGTCGTGTAATAAGTACCAAGCACTTATTCTTTTATTCTAGTTATATCGTGGGAGCTGCCTAAACTTAATTCATTGATCTTTCAGTTTCAGTTATATTGCATACAATAAGTTTACACTTGATACTAACTAAATTATCAAAGATTTTGTCGAAACACATTTTGAATGTATTTTCATATATTACAAGTTATACGGAAATCCATATATTCGATATAGACAAATGCTATCAATATGGTAGCATCAATAGCGAAGTGTCTGCTTCTATGCATAAGCTTAGATATGATCTTTAAAAACTCTTAATAGACATACAATTTGATAATCTATATCTCTATTTTTGAAATATGCACGTAGCATCAGATTTTTGCTTACAATCTTCTTTGTCTTCTTACTTCCCAGTTAGATAGTTGTGCTAAAAAAATAGTAATTCTATTTAATCATAGCCTCCCATATAGTTAAGCTTGCGATGGATTAATCTTACAGATCTCTCAATGCTAGTCATATATTAAATCGATGCGATTTAAAGAGCTTGAGATGAATACTAATATTTTCAAATTTTTTTTGTCACATTGCAGATTACCTTGAAGAGCCATACGTTTCCATTACAAACATTGTGGCGGTGATATTCCTTTTTTTTGTCGACTGGTGAGTGGAATAACTTCCTATATACGCAACACACACGATCTCGAGACGAGCACGTTCAAACACACATCAAAATAAAAAGACAAGCTAAATTGTCGCCGGTCACCGTGGCCAATGAATGCTTAGGGTGCAATTGTAGTATAGATATGCTAGAGAAATGAAGAGGTGGGGCCGGAGAGTGGGGACCCCGAACTGTCCAAGAGTTGGTCATAAAAGTCGCAAGTGCAGCGCATAATTGCCACTGACAAACACGCACAAGTACATATGTATGTACATACACATATAAATAAACATATGTTTGTATGCAGCAGCTGCTGAGCCCCTCCCCCAACCCCCTCCTCAGCCTATGCCTTTGCTCTGAGATTTGGCATGCGATCTTCAGCAGAGCTGCGAGCTATTATACCCTGTAGTCAATGAAAATGGGAGACGCTATTGCGACGAACACACTGAATATGTGCCAAGCCAAAAAGAAACAAATGTAAACAAGAAAACAAATGAGAAATTAAGCAAGGCAAATATTCTTTTTTTAATTTTCAACAATATTGAATCAATTTCAAAACTCTTCTTTTTATGTACACTTTCTGTATTTCAAATTTGTCGATCGTAATTGATCGCGAGGTAACATCAAGTCGTGCTCACTAACAACGAACACAGAATGCCATGTTGTAGTTTGTTTTTTTTAGTTACCCACTCGGGTTACATGCGAACACCACCTCAATTTCATATCTTTTGTTGTCGTCGTCGTCTGAGTGCCGAGCGCATGTTGAGTTTTTTGCGCAGTCGCAGAGCCGAGCCTCAAGACGCGTGGAAAGCCGAAGAGCCGAAAGCGCTTCCAGTCGCATTTTCATTTGCGTTTGCTCAGTCAACTTCCGTCACGAAACGCGATCGGACGTGCGTCTTGAACGGCGATCGCAAGCCAGCTAACCGAATAAGTGCAAAGCGCTATTATCACCAAAAAAAAAAAAGAAGAAAAAAACTCGAGAATTTCACGAATATATTTTTGTTTACGTTTTTGTTTCCGTGTTGTGTGTGTATGTTTGTTTTGTTTTGTTTTGTGGTGGTGTCTTTCAGTCTGCATTGGCGCGTAACGAGCAGCTTTGAACTAACCCCCTAAAGTTCTTGCTCGCTCGTTCTCTCTCTCTCCCTCTCTGTCTCTGCTTTGTCTCACGGAGTATCCTGGGCACAGGATGCGCTTCACTGCATTCGCGCACCTGTTATTTCTGTGTCAGTGCAGCAACAACAACAACAACAACAAAGGCAACATCGAAATCGAGTCGTCAACAACAAGTCGCGCGTAAAATTCCCAACAAAAGTTTTGTGTCGAAATTTGTTTCGCCGGTAAATATGTAATTTATGCAAAAAATAGAAAAATACGAAAAAACAAAAAAATACCTTCATTTCAAGATATGCTATATGGTTAGTTAGGTGGAAAATTCAACTGGTTGGCAGAGAACCTGTTGGTAAATATTTGCTGTTGTGTTATGTCAGAGTTGTGTGAGAGTTTCCGATAAGAAAAACTCCCACATTTTGTCACCATAACATTTTGAACCTTCTTTGAACCCACATATTTGAATATGGAAATTTCTGGGTAACAACCGGAACCTGCCTTAAATACCTTTTCGGCACTGAATATTTGTTGGTTACGATTGGCAAGCGAATATAGCGATTAGAAAATGTTCAGAATCTCATAAATCTCAATTTAGCAGTTTTCATAATATTTATAATTTGAAAACACATTTTTTTTACTTTAAAAATGTAGATTCGGTTATATTATTTGAAAGCGATTTCAGAATTTTAGTTAATGGTCTTCCGAAGATTTCAATTGCTGTAAGTTCATTAAAATTCCTTGGAATTTCTGGATTTAATAAATTTTCATTCTAATATTAGTGCTAATTTAATTAGAAATTAAAAAAAAAACTAAGTTTTGAATTCACTTTTGTCTAGTAAAGTTTCTTAGACTGAGCGAATTTAAAATACAATGCTCTTTATGGATTTTTTTCTTTATTATTGATTGTAAATATGGAAATATGTAAAACTTGATGTATTTTATTTAATCCTTATTTATTCGAGAGGATAAAGACCAGATCATTCATTAAGAAACAAAACTTGGTTAACACCAATAAAAACGTTTTTTAATATTGCTCCAAATTTGGATCTACTGCAGATTGATGTGATATTGAAAACTAATAATTGCTGTTACAATTGAAATAGAAACTAGCAACTAGTTAATGGGGCTAACGGTTGTAGAAAGTATGCAATGCAAGCAATGATTATGATTATGATTATGATTATGATTATGATTATATTTATGATTATGTGCTAATTTTGCTGGCATAGACTTGAACTAATTGGGAATTGTAATTCGCAGCTTGAATGCAGTTGGATATTGTATGTTAACCCAACCCCCCCGCGGCAACTATGCTGATTGTGGACATGCTAACACTGGCATTAACAAATGGACAGAGCGTGCTGAAGGAGAAGGAGAAGGAGAAGGAAAAGGAGTGGCAACACAGTGATGAAGATGCAAATTATGAGTGCAATAGCAGTAGCCACACTAATCAACGTATAGCTGTTGGAATTGAGGCAACTGCAACAACTGCAACAATAGCAGCAGCAGCAACAGCAACAGCAATAGCAGCAGCAGCAGCAGCAGCAGTGGGCAACACAGCTAACGTTGGCCGAGTCTTAAATGTTGTTGCTGTCGATGATGATGACGTTGATTTGGCATGCGAGGCACGCAGCATTAGTGTTCAACTAGCTAGCGTGCAACAGCAACAACAATACAAGGCGCATTGTGCGTGGCAGCCGAGAGGGGCGACGAGGGACGGCGGCTGGCAGGCGTGCCAGCCAGCGCCAGACAACAAATTGAATGGCATGCAAAGACAGGCGCAGGCGCGTGCTGAATACAGCGGCAACAACAACAACAACAACAACAACAGCAACACAGGAGCGGAAGTTGCCACAAAATTGGAGAGCGCGCAAGTCGAGCGTGAGAGCGTGAGAGGGAGCGCAATCGCAGGCAATGCTGCTAACCATGGCCAACAACAACAACAACAACATCAACAGCAGCAGAAGCAACCACCACCAACCAGCAATGTGACAACAGGCAACAACAACAACAACAACGACAACAGCGCCTGCTCAATACCTAAAATTCAGAGTGAGCTTTTCAAAGCCAAACTCAAAGCAGCAGCAGCAGCAGTGCTAGCAGCTCCAACAGCTCCAGCAGTCGTCGCAGCAAGCGCAGCTGACAAACAGCAGCAGCAGCAGCAGCAGCAACAGCAGCGCCAGCAGCAGCAGCAGTTAATAACAAATTTTGTACAAAATAATACAAAAATTGAGAAACAATTGTTGAAAATTTGTGCAAATAACAATACAAGTGTTCACCAAAAACACCAGCAGCCAGAAGAAGAAGAAGCAGCAGCAGCAGCAGCAGCAGTAGTAGCAGCAGCAGCGCAAAATTTGTATACAGGCGTCAACAGCGACGCTGACAGCGCAGCAGACGACGACGACGCGCAACGTACAGAAAAATTTGTGCAAAAGAAGCAAGAAAAAAATGGCAATAAAAATGCGTTAAATGTGAATTTTTTTTTTCAATACTCAAGTGAAAATGTGCAAAGTGACGTAGCCAAAGCAGTAGCAGTCGAAGCAGCCACAACAACAACAACAACAACAACAATTGTAAGCCAGGCAAATGAAATTGTAAAACGACACCAGACAGAATCGCAAAAGGAGGAGGAGGCGGAGGAGGAGCAGGAGCAGAAGCAGGAGCAAGAGCAGGAGCAGGAGGCGAACGCGACGCCATTGCCATTGCCATATTTGAAGTTAGCAGAGAGGAAAATATGGCACGAGCCCGTTGCTGTTGATAATAATAATGCCGTTGGTGTTGCTGCTGGTACAACGATTGTCCAGCAGAAGTCACCATCGCAGAGTGTGCCAGCAAATGTTGATGTTGTTGCTGCTGATGATTACGTGGATTACGTGAAAAGTGTTGCAGACAACAAGGCAGTCGAGCAACAACAGCAACAGCAACAACAACAAAGGCAAGGCGACGAGTGCAGTTGGAAGCAATTGGCGACGCATTCGATTGCAGCGCATAGCGAGCAGAAAGAACGAGTAACGAGTAATTATAACGGTAACGGTAACGGTAACGAGTGCGTATCTAACTACACGCTCATCGACTGCGACGCAAACGATCAGCAAACGATAAAGCAGGCCACAATAATAACAACAACACCAACAACGAGTCACAACGAGTGCAACAACAACAACAACAACAACAACAAGACGCACATCAATTCAACAACAGCAATCAGCTGCAGCGATTACGATCTTATTGATTTTGAACAGGATTTGGTCGATGATTTTGTGGCCAGTCAGCGTCTGAAACGTTTACAGCACAATTTTCAGGGACGCGTTAACAGTGGCAGCAACAACAGCAACAACAGCAACAATAGCAACAACAGCAGCAACAACAGCTGTAGTGTTGCTGCTGAAGTTGATTGTGTAAAGGCATCCTTGAGACAGCAACAGCAACAACAAGAACAAGAAGAAGAACTACAACTAAATGCCTGCACGTCGTCAGTGGAGCACACAACAAAGAAACTACCCTCGCTGCTGGCAATAGCAGCAGCAATAGAAAATTGCCCAACAACAACAACACCCACTCCTGCCACAGCAATTGCCAACAATAATAAATTATTGAATGGCTCAAGTGCAATACAATTAAATGTAAATTATATTCAAGGCATTGGAAATGATAAAATTGCCAGCAGTTCGGGCAGCAGCAGCAGCAGCAGTGGGAGCATTGGGAGCGCTGGGAGCAGGCAACAGCAGCAGCAGCAGCAGCAGCAGCAATTGCTGAATACTCAGCTGCCAGACTTATCGTCACTGCGCGTGAGCGGTGAGCGTGTAAGCGGAAGCGAGAGCTTGAGCGTGAGCGCAATTGAAACTGCTGTCGCTGACAGTTGTCGTCGCATTGACAGCGACCAGGCGCTGATTGAAATTGAAGCACTTGACGAGCAGGTGCACGAGACTACAACAGCCACAGCAAGCGCAACAGCAAGCGTTGCAACAACTGGCAAGCGCAGTGCTTTTGTGCCGACAGATAGCAGTTGCAGCGATTCGTTGACGGACGCGGCTCCGGTTGACGCCGCCAATTTTGTGACCACACTCAGCGAGTTTGATGTGCAGCGATTTGGCGAATATTTGAAAGCGGCACGACAGCTTCAATTGCTCGACATTAATCACAATAGTCAAAGTCAAAGTCAAGCGGCAACAGTACCACCAGTTGGTATTAAGCAGCGACGCGGCTTTCAGTGCTACGACGAGTTACTCGCTGAATTTGTTAGCGAGCAACAGGACAACGACAACGAGAACGAGATCGACAAGCAGACGGAGATCGAAAGCGACAGCGAGTATAGCGATAGCAATTGCAACGAGTGCCAGTGCGATGAGTGCTTAGCGTATGCAGAATACACCAATTCAACAAGCAGCAGCCACAGCAACAACAACAACAACAACAATAAGAAGAAGCATATAACGAGTGCACTCGTTACCAGACACATCACAACATTACCAACCATTGCAACGGCAACCGAATCACTAATCACAATGCGTGAAGTCAATGGCCAGCTGCGCGGTCTGCTCAAGAAACCCAATCGACCGCCGCCGGTGCGCAAGAATCGTGTTGTTTTCGACGAGACACGCAACGAGTTCTTCGAGGCGGACTATATAATATTGATACGCGAGGATTGCGCCTACGACGAGGAGGATGAGGAGCCCTGCACCTGCGGCGAGCACGAGCTGGTGCGCCTCTGCTGCGAGGAGGGCTGCCAATGCAACTATGCGGTCAATGCCGCTGAGACAGCCGATGGACGAACGCCACAGGTGAGTGAACGAGTAGAATACCTTTTAGAAATACGGATATATATATTTAAGGTAGAGTCGAGGGGGGGGGGGAGTGATTGCAGCTTACTTCCTGCTGCACTCCACACGTTAAGCGGATTAAGTCGAGTGTGACACAAGTGCTCAAAGCTGAAGTGCTTAGGCAGCCTAAGCCTCTTTCTCCTCTCTTTTGCTCTCACACGCTCGCTGCATGTGTGTGTGTGTGTGTGTGGGTGAGTGTGTGTGTGTGGGTGGGTGGGTGAGTGTGTTTGCACTTGGAAACAAGTATATGCCTTAGATTCTAGGAAAATGTACCAATTGGAAATAATTGCTAAAGTCAACCATCCCAAAACTTTTCATAAGAAAAACAATTAAATTTTGCAAATTACAAACGAGAAATGTTTGGAAAAAATTGTGATTCTCAGACAAGTTTTGCTGCAAGTGTAGCTTGCGTGTGTTTGTTGCACGTGACAGCCAGACACTCGTTATGCCACAAAATCGAGAGCCCCTCTTCTTGTCCAGAAGTTGTCAACGCTTGCGGATCGATAATGTTATCCAACTCAAATATAACTGTCAGATGCAGGCATCATTTTTTTTTTCCATTGATCCGTTTGTTTACCAACAGTTGGCCATATCTATCTATCTCTCTCTCTCTCTCTATCTATCTCTTTTCCTCCCTCTTTTTATCTGCTCTTGTTAACAATTTGCGAGTTAGCCTTCGTTATTGGCATTCCTTGCACTTTCTCTGTGAACTGTGCTTAACTTTACTTTTTACTTTTTTACTTCTATTTTTTATCAAATCAGTTAGTTTAATTTAACGTAAATTTGTTAGCCAACTTATCAATTGAAGGGCTAAAATCATTTTTCTGCCTTACTCACTCAGTTGACTTTGCCTGCTTTCCATATTATATTGAGTCATTTTTATTGGCACATTCATTCCTAAGGTCACATTATATATATATATGTATATATATATATATATATATCATGATTATAGCCAATTTGCTTTATTGATTATTGAATTTGCCATTCATTCATTTGGCTCATTATTCGCTTTGCGCTTTTGTTGTTGTTGTTGTTGGTGTTTTTCGTTAGACACATACACTCACCCACTCTGCCTTGAATACTTTTTCCTTGATTTGAATAACATTCAGGAACACATTCATGTGGGATTTTAGTCATGTGCATTCAATAACATTACTCGGAGTCCTTAAGCTTGAATGCCCCCCTCAAATTATACATACATATATTTGCCTATATGTATTTGCTGGATCAGTCTATAACGGTTTCTTTTTGTAGTAGTTTGCCCAAGTTTTTTTTTTTGCTTTTTATATTGGAGAACCTTTTATGCTCTTCACTTTTGTTGCTGTTGCATTTTTCTGCTTGTTTGCTGCTGACTCTATTAAATGTTGATCAAGTGGATTATTTCACTCATTGGTTTGCTTTGTGGTCACTTAGTTTAATTATTACTCACTTTGCTCTAACAGGTGCATGCTTCTCTTTTTATCAACTTGCCACACTATCCGACTAGCCACCTGGCAACACATAAACAAAGTTGCCTTTTGCAATAGAGTTGCACTTGAATTTAGATTAAATGTTATTTGTCGCTTCTCTCTCTCTCTCTCACTCTCCCTCTCTCTCTCTCTCTCTCACTCTCACTCTCTCTCTCACTCTCTCACTCTCCCTCACTCTCTCTCTCTCGCTCTCTCTGTATAACATATGCCATTCGATGATAGTCTATCCGGTTTCCTGCATATTCTGCATCCTTCAAGTGGCAGTTAAGGCGATTCAAGTTGCAAGTCAGCCACACATTGTGTGCATTGTAACGTAACCTCCTTGCATCGCACCCCCCCCCCCCCCCCCCCCACCCACTTTGTGGCACCCCCCATTGCCAACCACTTTGCTCCATTCTCTGTATAAATCACTTAAAAACTTTTACACAAAATGCAACCCGAAACTGCAGCAACATTGTCGTTGTGTGTGTGTGTGTGTGTGTGTGGGTGTATTTTATGTGCTAAATATATATATATATATATATATATATATATATACAGCAGATATATTGTTTTATGAAATTGTGCCTTGAAGTGTGCCCTTTATCGTGATATTCTCGTTTTATTTTCTAAGGACGCACTGGCAAAGTTGCCATCACAGCGCCTAGCTCTGTCTCTCTCTCTCCCTCTCTCCCTCTCTGCAACGCCTTAATTCAGTGCCACTCTGCCACTGCACCCAGAGAAAAAAAAAGGTATTGCAACTAACTAGCCCTAATTGGATTAGTTGAGGAATAATTGTTCGTTGATCTTCACTCTTAGCTGTTGCCGCTTCTGAACACAATTCATAAAAGTTTGAGAAATTTCTATAAATTTGTATAAATTTTATAAATATTTTGTATATGCACTCCTGAGAATCTCAAAGAGAAACTTAATTGGTGCTGTCAACTGAGCTATTTTGTAATCAACTTCACATTTACACAGCAAACTCCACTCGCCAAAAGTTTGCAGGAATAAAAGAAAAATTTACTTCGAAATTTCTTTTTAGTTGTTAAACAAAAAACCGTTTTTATTATTATTATTTTTCTTTTGATTGAGCAACTTTTTTGCTGAGTGTAATAATAGAATAATTTACTTCGAAATTCCTTTTTAGCTCTTAAGCAAAAAACAGTTTTAAGGTTTTTAATTTATTTGGTTTTTTTTTTTGATTGAGCAACTTTTTTGCTGAGTGTAAGGACGTGGGCCAAGTTGCTTTTATTGTTGATTGTCTGTCTGTCTTGCTGTCTGTATGTCTGTGTGTCAATGAACATTAGGCTCTCTGCTTTCTTTGCTTTCTCTGCTTTCTCTGCTTTCACCCCCCTCCTTGAAATCCCCTTTTTCTTTGCTTACTTTTTGCCTCCGCATCGAACCTAAGCGGCACTCAAGCAACGTTTAAATTTCAATTTTGTGACACATGAGCGTCACTTGAGTGCGCCGCTTTTTGCCTATCTACGCTCCTCTCAGAACCACCCCCCCCCACCTCCACCCCCGCTCCATGCCCTCCGTCAGCCTATGCCAATGTCTTCGTCCTATCTGAGTCTGAGTGTCCTGGCCAAGTGGGTGGTTGCCCAATGCACTTGACTTGGCGCTGCTCAAGCATGTGGCAAAAGTCTCGGGTCTCCTCTTCTTCGTCTTCTTCTTCTTATGCTTCTTATCCTTATGCTTCTTTACCTCAACCACTCACTCACCAAGGGGCATCCCCGCCCTGCCCCGCCCCTCATCTAGTTATCGCTGCTGCGCCTGTGTGTCTTTGCTCTGAAGAGTTTAATATGCATTTAGTGGACGTAACAAGTTTACAAAACGCGTTGCATAATCCCTAAAACCTTGCCACACCCCCCACCCCCACCCCCCCAAAAAAAACGACCCTTGCATTCCCAGACACAAAGAGAGAAAAAAGAAAAGCTAAAAAAATTTGTTAGACGACAGAAAAATGTTGGCATTTCGTATGCTAAAAGTTTTGCCGTCGACTTTTCCATTTTCCATTTTCCCTTCTACGTTTGCAATTGTCATTCTGCCACCTCCACGTCCTAGGGATGTTATGTGTGCAGTTTTGCTTTATGTGGCACTTCTTCAACTTAACTTACCCAAAAAACCCAAACAGAAAAAAAAGCGAAGAAGAAGAAGCAGCAAAACAAAAGTCTTGGCAAGTTGATTGCCTCTGCCACAAAAACCACAGCGAACTTTTGGCCTAGACTTTGTTGTCGGCGTCTTCTTCGAATTGCAAATGCATTCTTAAATGGCTCTATTCGTGTACACCGGCCACATTTGTCTTTACTTCCAATTATAATTTGACGTCGAGTGCTTACACACACACACACACACATGCATGAGCACATACACATGCATGTGGCATGTGGCATGGCCTTGATTCGCTGCGGCTTGTGATTGTGTGAGTGTTGAAAACTCTTGATCCATATCCGCTAATGACCCGCTTACGTAACCTCAGCAATGGGATTAACTAGCATTCAACGCTAATGCGAGTGTTATACGCGTGTTGCACGGCTGTTATACGTAGCTTGAATAGCTCAATGCTATACCAGGTTGATGCTGAACAACTATTTCAACGATTTGTTCAACTATTATTATATTATTTGTGCATTACTATTATATAATATGCAACTTCTGTTATACACTTGTATAACACTTGTATAACAGTTAAGTCAATGCTACATTTTTTGACTGCGAATCACAAGAGAAAAAGTACCAACCTTAAGTAGCATCATTTTAGCAGTCTAATCACTGTTATACATGTCCTTGCAACTGTTATACACATGCCTAACAGCCAAATAACCCAAAAGTTAACAACTGAAATTAGCTGATAATGCGCTAAAACAGGTTCAAAGACGGGTTTACAACTGTAATACGGCTGTTATATACCATCAAAACCATCGATTGGCATTCTAACAAGGTGTACTCATAATGTGATACGTATTAGTGGGTGCAAGTCCAAGTGTTGTACGCACATAAGTTGCATCTTGCGCTGTGATTAGGTAGATAGATGCCACAGCCTGAGCAGCAGGCAGAAAACTTAACACAGATTTATGAGCACATAGTTCATCAAACCAGACAACCATACTAACATACACACACACACACACACGCACACACATAGGGAGAGAGAGCTTGCAACTTCCCCCATTTCGTCTGGCTATGAAACTCAATTAGCTTAATTTGTGGCAGGCTGCACAATTTCGTGAATACTGCCAGCAGCTTAAATCTGATGTATATAGATATATATAGATATATATATGTATATATATGTCTGTATATGCTTATGTAACTTAGTTAACTAGATTTAAGTAGGTCTCTCTATGCGACTAAGCGGTTGCCACCATCAGTCTCCTCATCATGTCCTGCATAACTCTTTTAACTCTTTTAACGCTTTTAACGCTTTTCACATTTTTCCCTTTGCCTTTGCACAGAGCCCCAAATTTCAGCCGCCAATTGAGTTTGTGGACGATGCGGCTCTCAGTCCGCCTGATGGCTACAAGGACAACAGTTTGAAGAATACGTTGGGCGGTGCGCTTAGCGGCCACATCTTTGGCGCACAGCATCTGCAACAGTTGCAGGTGATACAGCGCCTGCAGCAGCAGCGGGCGGCAATGTTGGCGGCACGTAACGGTAACGGCAACGCGAGTGCCACTGCAACTGGGAATCCCAATTCCAATGGCACGGGCAATGGAAATGGCAACACTCAACAAATACCGCCACCCCCACCACCCGCTGGCAGTGCACAGCAACAGCAGCAACAGCAGCAGCACCAACAGCAGCAGCAGCACCACCAACAGCAACAACATCAGCAGCAGCAGCAGCAACAACAGCAGCAACAATTGCAGCCAACTGATGAGGAGCTGCAGGGCGTTTGTACCGAGTGTGCCGAGTGCGCTGAATGTGCCGCAAAGCAACTGCAGGATGCAGGTAAATTGCGCCATCACTCCACAGTAATATATATATATACATATATAATATATATATATATATATATATAGCTGCTACACTTGAAAAGATAAAAGTGCAAAGCAAATATAATTGGAATTTGTAGCGTTTTGTTCAAGCGTAAAATAGGAATTGGATTCAACTTTTATTCCATTTTTGCATTCTTTGATTTATTTTGATTTCTGGTTTTTGAATTGAATTTGAATTTGCATGTTTTGTAGCAGTGTACGCCTTTATAATAATACAAAACTGCGATGCAATTAGCGAGCATCCCTTTGGGTGGGGAATCAGAGTCCGCCTTTGTCGAGTGTAATTATGAGTTAATATTTATGCAAACATTTGTGCCCAGGCACAAACAGTCAACAGTCAGCAGTCAACAGCCATAAGCTGGCTGGGGTCTAGACTATTGAGTGCTGGCCATAAATTGGACGCCATTTTCATTTGGATTTTTGTCGCAGCGCAAAAACAGACAGAGACAGAGATAGAGTGAGAGAGAGAGAGAGAGGGAGAGATAGATATAGTGGGAGCTTATGAAAATGTATAGTTAATTAAATGTCATTTAGCATGTCAGCTCGCGTTGTGGATATGAAAGCTTGCCAATCAATTTCAATGCAACGAAATACAGTTTGACAGCTGTCTTGCGTCTGGCGTTGGCAACAGACTGTTTCAGCGCGGATGTTGCACTAAAAGCCACTCAATCTATTTGCAACTGATTGGGCGCAAAAACAGCAAGCTGCGACTCGAAATTGAAATGCCAAATAAATGTGGCAGCTAATTTATGCTCAACATTGCTGTGTTTTCAATCATTAACTTTTAATGACAAATGTTCGGCAACTATCTTGCAAATAGCAGAACATCTCTCTCACTCTCCATCTCTCTCTATATCTCTCTCTCTCTCTCTCTCTCTCTATTTATAATAGCTGTGGTAAAAACATTGTTTTACTTTTGCCTCTAGCTAGTTGGGGGTTTATGGAACATAAAACATGTACATATTCGTAAGTTGTCGATTTTGATAGCAACGCGACCCGCATTGCCACAAACGTCGAAGTTGGTGCACCAAAATAAACTATTTTGTGTTGATTGATTTATGGCAACTTAACAAAATGGGTAAATAAACGCAAGTTTGTAGTTTGCAGTTTGTTTGTGGTCCGATTTGGTATGCGAACCTCCATAGAAGGACATGCGGGGGGTGCGGAGCATATATTTGCATTAATATTGGTCACGCTTCATTGTTTCACTCGGCGACAAGCAAACGGAATGAAAATAAAATAATAAAAAAAAAAACAAAAAACAAGGCAGTCGAACACAGATGTCGGCCCCTTGCTTCCGAGCTGACTTTTCACATTAATTGTTGCGCCTAACGAAGCGGAATTATTGTGACCGGACTGGGTGCCACCGAGTCAGATTGTGCCCAACCCGACCCTGCCCTGCCCTGCCCCGCCCTGCCCTGCTTTGCCAGCAGTAATCCTTCAAGCGCGCTTCCGCTTCGAAAGCAACAGGCAAAACAAGCACTTTATAAATTGATCATAACCGAACATTTTCCATGTGTATATACCCTATGCACATTGAATGAGAGGGTATCATGAACCAATCAGCGACTATGAAATATTTGTAGAACAAGTTTATTTGACTTCTCATCGATAATTCACTCAAATCAAAAAATATTCCTTCACTTTCATTTATAATTTTTCAAAATTATGATTTTATTTCAATTTCAAATTCAAGAGTAACAAAAATAAGCTAGTCGAACCCAGGCTCAAAGTTTCTCTCTCTCTTTCTCTCTCTCTCTCTCTCTCTCTCCGTCTCTCACCATCTCTTTCTGGCAACAGAGTGTGGCTCCTCGCAATGTGGAGAGGAGCTGACGCCGATTGGTGTGCCAGCCGTTGCGATTTTACCGTTACACACAAGCTCACCGGAACGACGAATCACACAGAAGGAGATCATCGCTGGAGAGGAGCGGCCCAAATATGTGCTCCAATCGCAATATAAGCCAACTGCGTCATCAGCAGGTAAACTAAACCAAACTAAACCAAACCGAATGAAAACATTCAACCCAAAAAAAAAAAAAGAAAAAGAATTTCCCTCAAAATGCAGTCATTATTAGCATTTGTATATATATATCGTACATTATCCATAGCTGCATATATTTATATATATATATACACATATATATAGTTATATATATATAAAGAAAGCCACCTTTCGATTCGATAAGCAACAACAACTAAATTGAGACTCTCTCACTGGCAATCAAGCGGTCATAGCAAAGAGCAAAAATCAAATTTATCATTCGCTTAGAATTATTCCAACTTATCATCTACACCTGCATACGTATATAGCATACCTTCACATACATATATGCTTTTGTGTATGTATTTGATTTTGATTACAACCCTGAGCATCGTACATTATGCATTCATTTCAGTTTTGAGACTCAAGTCGAAATTTCACTTGCAACATTCAAATATAAATTAATGCTGAAGTTTTGCACCCATTCGCATTTCAATTGCATCGATTTGTGCAGCTGTTATACGACTGTTATATGACTTATATAACACTTGTATGAAATTCATATACACTATATGACTTATATAACATAGCTGTGTTAAGCAAACATACAAAAATTGTGTTACGCAATCAACACAGCAACTGTTAAAATCTGTATAACACTTTTATACTTGTATAAGTAATGATATACAGCTAATGAAAGTGTGTTATACTCCAGAAGAAGAAGAGAACGTCTGTGCTGGATGCTTAAACAGCATACTTATCACAGATATTTCAATTGTTATACAACTGTTTTATATGTGTCATACTGTTATATAACTGTCATACAATGCTTTTGAACTTGTAAATATCAGTAGAGTATTGGAACTGCACACTCGATAAAGGCTGCCAATCAAATCGTTCGATCTCGCTCTATCATTCGCACGCTCGTTCTCCCTCTCGCTCTCGCTCTCGCTCTCGTTTTCCCTCTCGCTCTCGCTCTCGCTTTCTCTCTCTTTCACTCAAACTCCTTTCACTCTCAATGCAAATGTAATGTACAATGCTCTCTTTTGTCTGACTTAACGTATAACAATTACAACAATTACAAAAAATTCAACAAATGCCGCTCGCTGTGACTATGCCACATGCCAAATGCCACATGCCACATGCCACACATGCCACATTTTGTTCGTATCCGTGTGTTGAGTGTGTATGACAGTCAAAGTTAGAAAGGATTCAAGCAGTAGCAGTAGCAAGCCCACTGGCACGGTGATTGGCACGGTAACTGGTTCTGGTCCTGCGGCCGGTTCTAGTTCCGTTGCCGTTTCCGGTTCCGGTTATATAAGCAGCAGCAGCTGCAGCAGCAGCAGCCTGGTGCCAGCCGCCAGCATCAGCAGTAGCGCAGCCAAGAAAAAACGATTTGTTGTTGAAACTATTACCACTATGACCACAGTGACCGAGCGACGCATCATCCGTGAATCGCACGAGGACATTGTTGCAGCAGTCGGCGCACCAACTGCAACTGCAACTGGCGCTGCAACTGGCGCCGTGCCAGCAACAGAGATGATGCCACCAGCGCTGCCAGCCAAGGCAGCGGCAGTTGCTGCTGCCGCCGCTGCGGCCGCTGCTGCCACAGAGCAATATGACGAGCAGAAACCGCCGCCCATACCGCCCAAGGAGCTGACAACGACTACACAGATCAGCGGCATACTGAAAGGTGGCAAACTCTGGAAACAGGACTCCATTTCACAGGTGCGTAGCAGCAGCTCCTTCCAACTATCCCTGATGAAATACACACTGAGAAAAATGCAGCCTAAAATCAACGAATGAATTCTTGCATTAAGTTCATTTATTCTAGATTTAAGATTTCAAAATGTTGAGCCCAAGATTTTCCAGTCTAGAATGGATGAATTTGGCAAACTGCCAACAAGATTTGCAACTTTGTTTTTTGAACTCTTATAAAAAATTGAGAAATATGAATTATTTGCATTGGCAGCAATCGGATGATCAGAACAACACCACCTCAGAGGATGAGAGCGGCGCCACGAAGCGTTCGGTGCGCTTTGTGACCGAGGATCAGGCGAATGCCGGCACTGATGGCGATGGCCAGTCGCTGTCCGGCGAGATGGACGACAGCGAGAATCAGATCAATGAGCTGATACCGATCAAGAAGCACTCAACGCTCTTTAACAATGCGCTGCGTCCCAATTCGGCGGTGCGTCAACTCTTTCCCAGCGTCTCGGCGCAGCAGGCACCCGTTCTCACCTCGGAGGCGTTGCGTGCCTTCGATGAATCGAAGCGTGCCGGATGCCTTGTTACCCATTTGCCCGGCAGCTGTGGCGACTCGGACACCTTGCGACGCAGCATGGAGCGCAACATACTCAGGCGATCCCTCATCAAGTAAGTGGGGCTGCCAACTGCAGCTGATTTCTGACATTTCATCCTTCATCCGATATTGGTCTAGAAAACGTCTCTATTTGGATTATCCTTTTGGTTTTGCAGAAAGAAGGCCGTCAAGTCAGATATATCCCTGGAGGAGCGCATCAAGCAGCTCACCTGCGACATTGATGAGGATCTCGCCGAGGAGCTGTCGCTGGCACGCAGCGTCGGGGATTCTGATCAGGATCAGGATCAGGCCAGCGAACGCGATTGCACCGAACTGGCGCAGCGCGATAGTCCTGCCGGCGAGGAGAATCCCAATACGCTGGCACCCAAATTCATGAATGGCGAGAAGAGCTTCTCGCCCAGCAGCTCCGTCTCCAGCTCGTCGAGCGGATCGTCGGCCTACAAGAAAATCGCCGACATCTTCAGTCGCGACAAGAAGCAGGAGAAGATCATGGAGCTCGAGGAGAATCCCATTGTCATCATACCGCAGGTGAGCAAACATCCATTTTATTAGTAGCCAATTTAATGACTTGTTTTTGTTGTTGGATTTTCAGGAGTGCCGCTGTCCCGCCGCACCGGATTTGGGCATGGGCATACAGGTGCCAGTGGTGCATACGCAAATCCATCGGACACCGCCGCGTCAGAACGAACCGAAGCGTCAGTTCCTCTCGACACTGGCACCGCTCACCGCCTGCGTCGCTGGCAACAAGGATGATCTGTCCTCGTATTATACGCTGGCCGCCGCCGCCGCAGCTCATCAGCACGGACACGGGACGCATGCGCATCATGCGCATCATTATGCATCTGCAGCTGCTGCTGCTGCTGCCGCCGACTTTAATATGAGCCAGTTGCTGGGCGCCGCAGCGGGCGAGGGAGGTGCCGCCGCACAGCAGGCAGCTGTGGCAGCAATGGCCCAGGGCCTGGCCTTGGGTGGTGGTGTTGGTGGTGCTGGGGGTGGCGATGACGCGCGCAAAGTGGCACCGGATGTGATTGCCGGTACGCCCGGTCAGGAGACGACGCAACAGGACGAACTGGCCGCCTTTGCCCAGGCAGAGGCGAAACGCACGGAGCAGCTAAAGAAACGCTATACGGGCATCGAGAGCGCCAGCCAGGCAAGCAGCGACGATGACGAACAGAATGATTATGGCTTCAATAAGCGTCCATCTGTGCGTGGAATCAAGCCCAAGTTTAGCTCCACCAACGAGATTCTGGCACAGATGCAGGAGCAGCTCACGCAACAAATACCCACAACGGTGATCAGCAGTCAACCTGTGCAGCAGGCCATTAAATGCTACACCAAGCAGCTCACCCAGAATCCCTCGCCACAAAACTTGCCACAACAGCAGCAGCAGCAGCAACAACAACAGCAGCAACAACAGCAGCAACAGCAGCAGCAGCAACAACAATTGCAACAGCAGCAGGCTCAGGCGCAACTGCAGCAACAAATGGCAGCTGCACTGCAGGCGAACACAATTGCCCAGCAGAAGACGGAGCAGCGCACGTGGAGCTTCTACAGCGAGAGCGGAGAGCAGCAGCGTTTCCCCATGGATGCGACAGCTGCGGCAGCGATACAGCAGACCTACTATCAAACGTTGCCGGCGGGCGCCATGTTCCGCCAGACGATGATACAGCAGCAGCAGGGTGGCGGCGCCACCGCCGATGAGGCAGCGCTCCTCTATGCCGCCGCCGCTGCACAGAATTGCCAGAGTGTGACGGCAACGGCGACGGCAACGGCAACGGCCATCGAGCAGAGCAAGCACAGCAGCAGCTATGGCAGCCATTTTGCCAGGAGTCCAACAAGGCGGCCAGAGTCGCCGCCGCCATTGCGCAACTATCATCAGACCATGGTCCTCATACCCTACAATGCAGAGACCTATTCCCAATTCGCCACCAGCAGCAGCGTCGATCCAAAACTTGCTCACATGCAGCGACAGAATATTTTGGAGTATCAGCAGGTGAGCCATTTGCGATGCAATGCATCCAAAACTACCCACATAAATCATAATAATAATATTAAATAAAATTAATACAAAATAATTGGACAAAGAAAAAAAACGAATTAATCTCGGAGATTAAGTGAAAAAAAAACAAGTTTTGAATTAAATTAAGTTTGTTTTTACCAAATGTGACAAAATTTTGATTTGAATTTGAATTCAATTTGAATTTCAAGTTGGAAATAACTGAATAAACATTTGAAGAATAATTTAATTTAATTGTTTAAGCAACTTAAAAGTTGAGAAATTCGGAAATTTAATTCCAATTCTTAATTATTGCAGGTGACACAGCAAACGATTCGCGTGCCGATTGGATATGCGCTGCCTGGCATGCAGTTGCATGTGGTAAGTGGGCGTGGTCATGCCTCACACTATGGACAACATCCGCACACAGCAGCCCAGCAGCAGCAGCAGCACCAGCAACAACACCAACAACACCAACAACACCAACATCAGCAACATCAGCAACAACAACAACAACAACGTCTGTTGTCGCAACACTATCAATATGGGGCAGAGGGCGGCATGCCGGGCTTTAGTGAGAGGGGCGTGCCCGAGGGCGCTGCAGCTGTCTCGCATAGCGATTGCAATGCCATGGCCTCACCCAGCAGCATTGCTCAACAACAGCAACAACAGCAACAGCAGCAGCAACAACAGCAACAGCAGCAGCAGCAACAGGTTGGAGCAGCTGCTGCTGCAGCGGCTCAGGGATCCGTTTATTATGCAATGAATGTATGACCCGGGCTGGAATAGTCGCTGCCAGCGGCGGTCATTGTCGAGCGCCGCCAGTGTCAACGCGTCGAGTTGTCAGCGACTTCAGTGCATTTGGGCGGCGGTGGCGCCATCGGCAACAGATGAGCGAAACCTCAAGCCACGCCCCTAAAACTCATAAGCCAAAAATCAGCCAGCCGAAAGTATACACTCAGAGAAAAATGCTGCTCTAAATTCAAGTACAACCGGATTCGAATTCCTATCGTTTGGTTCTTGAAATTTCAAGTCAAAATTCTTTCGAAATATTCTTATGAAAAACTAAAACCAAGCCCAAAAAAAACTCTTCAATTTTTGTTGGAGCTTTAAGAACGACTAAATCGTTGCAGCTCTATATTTAAAAGTTCTTCAATTCTCGATGCAAACTGATTTAATAGTGAAGAACTAGAGTACTTAAAATAAGCACTAAATATCTTACTCCGATTAATCAAAATAAGCTTAAATTAGTCCAAAAACAAAAGGAAAACTTGGACATTTTTTGGAGAATCACAAAAACACGTCCTTGAAATATGAGTTGAATTCTTGACCTTGCCGCATTTTGACAACCTTTGTGCTTGACTTGAGTGGCAAGTTCTCATTGTGTTTTTTTTCTGAGTGTACAAATGAGTTATGAAAAATGTTGCTTAAGTTTGCAACAAATTGAGTTAAAAGTTGAAACCAATTTCGCGTTGATGCTAGCGAGCGTTTAAGTTGCTCTCTCTCTCTCTCTCTCACTTTCACACCCCCCTCTAGCTATCTCTTTTCGTATGTGCGTATGTGTATGTGTGTGTATGTGTGTGTGCATGTGTGTTTGCCTATAGCCTCTTGAAGTCTTTCCCCTAAGCCTATTTGCAACAGTATTTGTGCATGTAAAATTCAAGTTGAAACAATTGCAAACAACAAAATATAAAACAAAACAAAAAAAATATTTAAATAATATGATAAATGACTCAAAACAAAATGAACAAAAATTATATTGAAATCAATTCAACAAATTGAGAGAAATTGCGTTAAATGTTGGCTTCTAAGTTTATTTGAAAATGCATCAACCAAACATGAAAAGAAAAACCAAAATGAATTAAGTCGATGAATTTATTTATTACATGCTGGGTGCTAGAAATGTAACAAAAATAAAAAACAAAAAACCAACAAACAAAAAAAAAAAAAAAAGAATTTCAACAAAAAATAATACCAAAATAATTAATTTGTTTTTACTTTTGATCGCTTAGTTTATTCGCATTATCGAACGTGTTTGCTCAATGAAAAGAATTGCATTTGAATTTAAGTAAATATATATATATATATATATATAAATTATAAATTATAAATTATAAATTATAAATTATATTACATAAATTAAATTATATATATTTGAATGTAGTGCAATTTGTTGCTATAGCGGTCTCTCTCACACGCATTTGGCGCAAACCTAGAACAAAAATCAAAACCAAAAAAAACTCAAAAATTTATATCATAAGCAAAACCAAAACAAAACTATTAAAAAAAAAAACTAAATGTATTTTTTTCTCGCGTTATTTAATATCATATATGAAAAAGAATGAAAAATACTTTATAACTAGCGAGTATACTTAAGCGTTTAGCTATTATTTTATTATATTATTATATTTTAAATATATATATATATATTTACTCATTTTTTAATTATGTATTTTTTTTTGTACTGTATAATAAATATGCGATATACTTTTAATGCCCCTGCAGAGGGTATTTTTTTTAATTTTGTTTTTTAAATTTTTTTAAACATTTTTTTAAAGTTTTTTTTTAACATTTTTTATAATTTATATGTGAAGAATAATCTGTCTGCTTCCATGCGATATTAACTTACAGTTATTGGAATTTATAGTGTAACAGAAACAACGAAAAACGAGTGTGTTTAAGATAGAAAGAAGTATTACTATGCCAGAGATGATCAATATAGCTACATAAGTTATTTATTATCGTTTATCGTTTATCGCTTATCGCTTATCGTTTATCATTTCGTTTATCTTTTCAAGTCTGCAAGGGTATTCAGATTTCGGCTTGCCGAATACAGCGCTTCAATATATATATGAGTTGAATTACTTTGGATTATTATTTAAATATGACTTTCATTCGCTACATTTATAGTATGCATATATATATATATATATATATTTGGGTGGTACTTCTCTCGGTGCCAGAGCCCAGCTTCAATGTATGTGTGTGCATATTACATGTTTTGTGAGCTGCAGTTTGTTTGGGTTTCATGAATACGTATGTGTGTGGCATGTGTGCATGTGCATGTATGTGCGTGTATCTACTGCATATGTATGTATCGTATCTATCGTATCTATTGTATCATCCGTAAATCATCTAATATCTAAGTAACAGTGCCAAAAGTTGCACGCAAAAAACAAAGCTTGTTAAAAAACTTCAACTTGAAACAGGTAAATAAAGAAATTTAAAATCACATACATATATATATATATATATATATAGTAAATTAAAAATTAAAAGTATATATATATATATATATATATATGTACACTATATATATGATATTCGCAAATGGATTAATATACTACGCAAAAGTAAAAACGAGTCAAAAGCAAGTATAATAATTTTTTTTAAATACACATATTGAGTTGATATATAGACTCAGTTTATACATATGTATAAATACACATATATTATGAAATGAATTAATAAGAACAACAACAACAACAACATATAAGTGAGCCGATTTAGATAGCGCTGCAGATACATATATATATATATATAATACGTATATAGTTCTACAGTTAATAGAGAAAGTGCGCAAAACAAACTTAGTGACATAAAACTAATCATGAATCAATAACTATATATACACAAATACATGTGTACAGCTACATGTGTGTGTGTGTGTGTGTGTTTGGTTTTTAAATTGAACAAAATAAACCAAACCACAAAATATTGCAAGAATCCTCAACAATTCATTTTAATTAGCCCTGCCTCAAAAATAAATAAAATTATATTATTGAATTGACAAAGCCGAGCGATTTGCATATATATATATATATAAATATATATATATATATATATACATACATATATTAGATATTTATGTAATACATAAATGAACAATATATAAGAAAGAAAGAACAGTACAGAAACGTAAGAATTTCAAAATGAAAACAAAAAACCAAAAAAAAACAACAAAAAACAACAAAAAACAACAAAAAACAACAAAAACCAAAAACAAAATCAACACTTTCAAAATTTGTGTTTTTTTACTCGTCTGGATGATAAAAATCAGCTATAACTAATTTTTTTCTATGCAAAATGTAGTTGACAAATTATATAAAATATATGTATGTATGTTTATATAAACAAATATACATATATATATATATATATATATATATACATACTATTCTATTAAATGGTTATGATGATTTTTTGTGGCATGCAACATAGAAAACAAGCAAGATGCAACAACATGAGAAAAAGTAGACAACAAAAGAAAAGCACACACAAAAATGTGAAAATGTGTATTCATTTATGAAATAAGCAACAACAAAATCTATATATATATATATATATATACATATATATATATAGTATATACAATTATGGGAAAATGAAAGAAACAAACTATAGATCAAACAGCAAGAAGAAGAGCGAGTTGGCAGAAGCCGAAGAAAATGGTAACATTAAATTAACAAGTTATATAACAAATTTAAAAATATGACTGAGCCAATGACTCAAAAATAAATTTTAAACGAAAAACAATTATATGAAAAAGCTAACAAAAAAAATGTTGTTTTTTTTTCTATATATGTACATATATATATTTAGATTTATTTAAATTTAATTTGATGGTGATTTATGCTGATCTTGGGTGCTGATAGGGGGGACACAACAAGCCCTTCGTTGATAAGACGTCCAACGGAACTTGAAGTCGTGACACCGTCGCATAGAGATAAGAAACCAAGTGAAGACTGCCCAACTTTGAGATACACTAACAATTGAAATATCAAATTTAAGTTGTGAAAGACGACAGACAGACAGACAGACAGACAGACAGACAGACAGACAGACAGACAGACAGACAGACAGACAGACAGACAGACAGACAGACAGACAGACGGACAAGATTATTGTTAATGCAGATCAGGAATGCTGCATATAGCTGAAATGTCTCATTTGCACAACTTCATGCGACTCTATTGTCACCCGCGATCAGGGTATCTCAGTAAAATCTCTAAATTATGCGAGAGAGAGAGAGAGGGAGAGAGAGACAGAGAGAGTTGGCTACTGTGCAATCACTTGGAACAGACAACTTGCGCAGCTTTGGCCCCCTGGGATTTGTTTTGTACTTTGTGCTTTATGATTTAGTACGAAGCTTCACTTGAATCGAGTCACATCAAATTTATTGAACGCTTGCAAATCAAATTGAAATCATGAGCTGTCCCTATAATGGCAATAGGTGAGCATCCCCCACAAGCAACCACACACATACCAGCCATACTTGCAACAAACACTTGCCACAACACAGCTTTGAACACGATGATAACGCCGTTCCACTGTCCAACGAGGTGGGCAAAATCTATGGTGAATATCTGATGCTGGACAAACTGCTCGATGCACAATGTATGGTCTCCTTGGAGGACAAGAGACCGGTGCACGACGAGCATCTGTTTATCATAACGCACCAGGGTATGTCTATCTCCATATCTCTATGCTCCATCTCTATCGTGTCCCTCTATCTGCAGCTTATGAGCTGTGGTTTAAGCAAATCATCTTTGAATTCGACTCCATACGCAACATGCTCGATGCGGTGGTCATCGACGAGACAAAAACACTGGAAATTGTCAAGCGTTTAAATCGCGTTGTCCTCATCCTCAAGGTAAGCCCAAACCCAAAACTTATGTTGCAATATTCGATAAACTCAAAATGGAAATGGGCATTTAAGTCGTGAAAATGAAAGTCATTCAGAAAGACTTTGTAAGAGATAATGCTAATCACATTTCTATGGTAAATCTAAAAATTGTTTTTCTTCTTGTTCTTATGTCCATTCCAATAAACTCACATTGCTATCCATGCTGTCTACGATATCAATTTTAACAAACCACTTAAACATTTTAGGCTCAAAATTTATTGAACAATCTTTGAAATCTTTGGCCTTATTTGAACTTCTTTTGTTTATCTAAACCTATGCCAAAGTTACTTGTGGATCAGGTGCCCATATTGGAGACAATGACGCCACTGGATTTCATGGACTTTCGCAAGTATCTGGCGCCTGCCTCCGGTTTTCAATCGATGCAGTTTCGATTGATTGAGAATAAGCTGGGCGTGCTCACCGAGCAGCGGGTGAAGTACAATCAAAAGTACTCGGATGTGTTTGAGAATGATGAGAGCGCACTGAATGCGATACGCAGCTCCGAGGATGATCCCTCGCTGCTGGAGCTGGTGCAGCGTTGGCTGGAGCGCACACCCGGCCTGGAAGCGGATGGCTTTAATTTTTGGGAGAAATTCCAGCACAGTGTTGAACAGTTTCTCGCCGCCCAGGTGCATAGTGCTCTGTTGGAGCCGGTGGAGCAGGCCAAAAACTATCGACTGATGGACATTGAGAAGCGACGCGAAGTCTATCGCTCCATCTTCGATCCGGCTCTGCACGAGGCGCTGGTGAAGCGTGGCGATCGCCGATTCAGTCATGGCGCCCTCCAGGGTGCCATTATGATCACATTTTATCGCGACGAGCCGCGCTTCAGTCAGCCCCATCAGCTGCTGACCCTGCTCATGGACATTGACTCACTGATCACCAAGTGGCGATGTAAGTAGCGTAGCATTCCCCCATTTCCCGCTCCATCATTCCATCTGAGTTCAGCGACTTATTCAATTCACTTTTAACCGTTAGACAACCATGTCATCATGGTGCAACGCATGATTGGATCGCAGCAGCTGGGCACTGGCGGCTCATCCGGCTATCAATATCTACGCTCCACACTCAGGTAAATCGCTCTCTCTTTCTCTCTCTCTCTCTCTCTCTCTCTCTTGCACCTGTTACCCGAGTTGCACACTAATCACTGATCTTCTCGTTTTCAGCGATCGGTATAAAGTATTCCTCGATCTGTTCAATCTTTCTACGTTTCTGATACCTCGTGAAGCCATTCCGCCCCTGGATGACAGCATACGCCAGAAACTAATTCACTAACACGTTTTTTGATGCTGCATTTTGATATATATATATATCCCAAGATAATTTGCCTTAAGACCTTCTCAAATAAAGGCTGTTATGAACTCCATGTGGAATGTATTTCTCTGACACTCAGGTTTTAAAGGTATTTTTTTCCAGAAAACTGAGTATAAATCAAATTTGCTTTATTTAGTTTTTTGTATAACAAAAATGATAAATTATAAAACTGAATAATTGATATTAAGAAACATGAATTTAATATATTCGAAAATTCAGTATTGTCAAAAAAAAAGGATAAAACTTAAAATTGGCTTATAATATGATAATTAACATAATATGATAATTAACATATATATTTGACCATTAAGACATTACTTAACTATTATATGGTTAAATGGATATTCCAAAGACATGGACAGGCAGACAGTTAGGTAATTGGGAGACAGGTATCTCTGGCAATATAAAAAATAATTATTGTAATTATTATCATCATCAATAATGTTTTTTTTCTAAATATATAATGTAAATTTAGAACTGAATCAATTTTGGCTCTCGCTGAGAAGCTTGGGTGTGTGCTATATGTTACAAAACTATATATTTCAAAAATCTGAATCAAGATTTCTGAAAGTGCTTTCATATTTACGCTCCACCGAAAAATAGCTTGCAAAATGTACGATTAGATGTGCGTCAGTGGCCCGTGGGGCAACATCAGTAAAAGGCAACAAGACAGAGATTAAAAGCAATCATTTCATTTATAGTTTATTGTGTTATTTAATTATGTTTCTTATTAATATTATTTAACTATATAAATCGCCGAAAAATACGTTTTTAAGTTGTAATCAAAATATAGCTCAAATCATATGCATTTCAAACCAAATTTGAGAGCAAAACAATTATCAAATTCCATTTAGGAAAAAAAAAAAAAACAAAAAACTATTAAATAATCGGCAAAATAGACAAATTTCTTTGCCCAATTATTCGATTATATAGAAAGCAGTATTATCTTTTCTGAATGTGTACATAAAAGATAGGTAGCTCTGTATGTGTGCATGTATGTATGTATATATTTATGTATGTATGTATGTATGTGTGTATGTCTCATTAAGAATTTCTTATGTACATTCTCGACAATATACACAGTCACTGAATAGGCAACCTTTCCCGATGACCTTTTTGTATATTCAATTGATAAGCGTTGCACAGTTTCAAGTTTTCAGTTTCATTATTTTTGTACAAAAATTAGCTCAACGCAAATAACAACTACAACTACGTCTAACAACAACAACAACAACAAGTGCAATTTATAATTGTTCAGTAGTGGAATCGACAAATTCAGCGGAATTTAGCTCGTCCAATTCCCCAGATAATCCCACAGATGAGAGGTAGTGTGAAAAGATGCAAAAAACAAAATAAAAAAACAAAAGCAACATTTTGTAGCGTTTTATGTAAGTCAAATCAAACGCAATCAAATCAAATCAAATCAAATCAAATGTAGAAAAATATATTTTTGTTTTTTGTTTTTCCCTTTAACATTTTCCGGTTGCAATTAAAGCGCACAAGTGAGCCAAAATAGCTGCAGAATCGTACAATCGAGAATCTCTCTGCATTATATAGCAATTATGTTGTTCAGTTACAGTACAGCCCACAACCCTAAGCCTCAACAGCTGAGAACCCCTTGGCAAACTGAAATGATGAATTTAGGTAACCGGCAATTAAAGAAACATTCAACAACAACGACCTCTTGATGCGCTACAATTATGCTGTGTAAATGTGTCTTTTGGTCATTTGATGTAACTTATCCTACATAAAACGAACTATTAAGTTTTTCAATTTAATTTAAGCAATTTGTAATATAAACTTTTGACTTACTTAAGCTAGATTTGATATACTAGAATCAGCGCTTGTTTTGATTACTTGTTTTACTGGTTTTAATAGCTAACTTTGCAACTTGTTTAATAGCTAAAAATAGACCACAGAGTTGCTAATGAAATTCACCAACTATTCAATTATCACCGGACTTGAAATATTACAGAATTTAGATTGAAAACGTTTAACAACCTTGCCTCAGCAAAACAATTTCTTAATTTACTTTAAATGGTTTCAGAAAAATAGATATAGAAGTGAATATAAATGGAAAATGTTATCTAACAAAATTAAATTTGATTACAACTGAATAAGAAGAAAGAGTGGGAAGACAGCACAGCAGAGCCAAACAAATGACCAGAGCTGAAATGCCCGATGGACAAAAAGTAGCGCAACAGCGGCGATCGACGATCGGCAGCCCAAGCCCACACTAAATGCGGCTACATCAGCTCATTAATAAAAATAAAAAACAAAAATAAAAAATTAAAAAATAAAAAATAAAAACGACAAACAACAAACACAAAGATGAAGCGGATGAAGCTCGACGGCTGTGGAACTGTCTCAGGTCTCAGGCCTCTCAGTCGTGCGCTGAATCTCCGGCAAGTTGGTTGTGTTGTGTTGTTCAAGTCAACAAAAACAAAAAGTGATAATCAAAAAGAAATCGTAAAAAAAAGTATATAAAAAAACGGCAAACAGCAAACAGCAACAAAATGCGGTGCCTGGCATTGAGCGCGTTGCTTGTTTGCATTATTGTTATTGCTGGACAAAGCCAAATTGCAGGTAGGCAAAACCAACGCTTTTTACCTTTTTTTGGAAATTGTACAGATTTTTACCTACCTGGCCAACCTAGCTGGCTATAGGAGCGAAATTGAGATAACTCCCGAGCCCGATGTGGAGACAACGACCAAAAAATCCGGATGGTTCGGTGGCTTCAAGAAGTTCTTTGGCAGCAGCAAGGAAACTGAGACCACAACAACAACATCCACGACTACGACGACAACAACAACAGCGAAGCCAGTGACGCCGGCAACTGCGCAAAAGCCACCGCCATTGGTTATTTCACATGCACCATTAATGCCACTGGGACCGCGTCCAGATACGCCCAGCTCCTCACCCTTTGGCGGATCGGGTTCAGTCTCTCATGGCCCACAATGGCCAGCAGCACCAGCTGGAGCAGCAGCAGCAGCAGCGGCCGGAGGAGCTGTAGGACCTGGTAATCATCAGACAAACAATGCTGCTACCTCAACGTCAACGGCTACGTACGCATGGCAGCAGAGTCGTCCACAACTCGGTGGTGGGGCCTCCACCGCCGCCAATTTGCCGCCTGGATTTGCTCCGTATCGACCGCAGAAGCCTCAGCCCAGCGGCTTTGATTTAAGCTACTCAGGCGGTGGAGCAAACACCAACAATGGACCGCGACCCAATTTCGGCCTGGCGCCTATGACAAGTAGCACCACTAGCACAACTACCACAACGACCAGCACAACTACCACCACGCAGCGACCACGCATCGATGCGCAGCCGGGTGGCATTGATTTGCGCTTTGGCAGCAGCACAACGACAACAACGACAGTGAAGCCGCTGTCGCCACAACACAAGGATGAGTTCCCTACGCTGCCCGTGCCGCGTCGTCCTTCAATTATAGAGGATTATCCGGTGCTACCGACGCCCAAATCACCAGGTGCAGGCATACCCACACCCCACACACCCACATCGCCATCAGCGTGGCAGGTACCGCTGCCAACGCCAGCTGTCAAGCCAGGAGCAGCTAATACACCTGCTGCCTCTTCGGGTGGCTCATCGGGTGGCACATCGGGTGGCTCACCGGGTGGCTCATCGGGTGGCCCATCGGGTGTCTCATTTGTGCCGCACACGGGTGGATCAACCACAGTGCGTCCGGGCTTTAGTTCGTCGGGTAACTCGGTGGCCAGCGATGATGAGATTCGCCAGCTAACCGAACAGCTCTACACGAAGGAGACCAACAGTCAGTTAAGCCTAATCAATGTGAACCTTCAAGGACGCACTCGATCAATTGATAGCGCCGATGAAGCGCCACAGCCGTAAGTACAATAACAAATCTACAGTTAGTTAGAAATAAGCTAGCTATAATAGCATTATATATTATACCGATTTATATACATATATATTTTATTAGGCGCAATCATTTTTTAATAAGAGCTTTGAAAATATGACGAAACTCTATGTTTTAAACCTATCCAAAAAACTGTTCATCGAAATCCAGAAAGCTAAACAATGATTTCCATTGATAGATTGTTGACTGTGGATGCGAAGGCCTTGGAACCGTTGACGATTGCGAAGATGCAGTTGCTGTTCAACAACTACGAGCAGGATACACTGGTCAATGAGCATGTGACGGCCAACGAGCGTAAGGAGGAGAATGACTTCCTGGATGCCGTAATGGCGACGAGTGTTATGCGCCAGGCAATGTTGTTCCTGCAACAGAAGGGTCTGGTTACGCCCGATCCGAAGACCCATCGAGATCTCGTCAAGGAGCTCTGGTTTACACAATACTCGCGGGGCCAGGGCAAGATTGGTAGCTCCGGTTTCGAGCATGTCTTCGTCCATGAGGTGAAGAACGGCACCATCATTGGTTTCCACAACTGGGTCTATGTCAACGAGGAGGAGAAAGCCGGTCGCTTTGACTACAAGGGCTACATGAAGGAACAAGACATTGGCACGGTAAGTGGCTAGCACCTTAGCACTAATTCGTTGCACTCATACATCAATTAACATCCAAACTATTTTATACTCCCCGCAGAAGGGAAAAGTGGTGAAGGTTCGTTTTAGCCATCAGGGCTTGAATAAACCAGTCGACACAATGTTTATTGGCACGTCACCGGAATTGGAGCTGGCTCTATACACCGTCTGCTTCCAGCTGCGTCCGGATCGCACCTGTCCCGTCTCCCTGGGTAACAGCAAGTTTGGCATTGTCACCTATTCGTGGCGCTACAGGGGCAAGAGCCTCATTGGTAGCGCATATCCTGAGATTTGAGCTCCCCACATCCATATTTGAGCTCCCCTCGCCATATATATGGTTTTTTTTTTGTCTCTATCTCTCCATTTAGGAATTATTTTTTCTTCTGTGTAAAATATATAAATACATATTTTAAAATTTCGTTGGTGTTTTCATTTGAATACTTGAAATTCGATAACAAATAATCGATAGGTTGACTATGCAACTGCCAAGTATGGATGATTTCACAAATATCGCTGCAGCTTTTGCGATAGTCTGCCACGTTGCTGCAAAGTTGGACAAATTATCTGATTTTCGACTTCAAGTCTTTATTTTTGATATTATCATGCTCATAATAATTGTAACTATATAGAGTAAAGAGTATTCCACTTAAACGATTAGCTACTTGAAAATACTTGGTAGAAATTAATCGGCAAGTAGATCATCACTGGTGTCCCATCTCTAAACATTAGTATTTCCATAGTTTTTGTCAGCAGCATACGTCTTCGTCTAAAACAAAGAAAAAAAGGCGTAAAGTTTTTGAAAATTTTGCAAAGAAATCGGAACAGCAAAACAAAAACTATTAATTTGAAAGAAACTTTCAGCTAAAATGGATTTCGGTGCCTTGTTGCAATATGCGAAAAAGAAAAATGATGCTGCATGTAAAGAAGAGGTTGGTTGACGTTTTAATCACTGCAGCTGCAGGTTTTTGTTGGCCACTGGACAGCAAAGTTGGTGATGGATGATGGTAAACAAAATCGAGCTGCAACCATATGGGAAGCAATAGAATTGATAGAATAGACGACCGCCAATTGGGTCAGGTAGTGGGCAGTGAGTGGGGAAACACGCTGATGCGGGTGCGTTGCTGTGGCAGTTGGGGTGATGGTGCTGTCAATGTCAACAAGTGTTTAACTTTGTTTTCCTTTGCACGCAGGTAAGATACTACAGCACCAAATATGCGCCACCCAAAAAGGAAACCAAGCAGAGCAAACAACTGTCCAGCAACATACAAAAATTCCTCAAGAATCGCGAGGCTGAGGAGATGGAGCGTAAGCGAGCGGAGCGGGAGAAACTCAACAGTCTGCTTGCGATGCGGGATGAGAAGTCCAAGAATAAGATTCGCAAAATGTTAAAAGTAACAAAATCGGCGAATAAATCGGTGCTAGACGATGCGAAGAGTGCGGATAATACGGTGCTGGATGATACTGAACAGCCGGACGGGGATGACTATGGTTATGTGTCGACGGTGGCGAATGCCTTCTATCAGAAATACATTGAGAAGGTCAAGGATGTGCACGAGGACAAGGGCTTTGCGCCCAGCCGACCGCAATCTGTGCGCGATCTATCCAGTACCAAAGAGCGCGTCAAGGCGGCCATTACACGCGAAAGGGAAGAGGCCAGATCCCACACACGGCAGCGCACCAGTCACGCATCCACCTCGGGCACAGGCAAAGATAGGGAGGCGCATGTGGCTCGCGCCTACAACACAAAATCGCCGAAAACTCTCTACGATCCGGATGCGGAGCGACGCGATGAGGAGCGCAAACGGCGCGAGGAGGAACAAAAGAAGGTAAAAGCCAAGCGGGCGTCACAGCCGCCTCCGATGGATTTTCAGGCCCTATTGCGTCTAGCCGAGAAGAAGCAACACGAGCCGCTTGCCATGGCTGTGTCCGAGAAGAAAAAGGATCCGGAACGCCTGATGTCGGCACGCGAGAAGAAAGAACAGGAGGAGCGCCAGCTCTGGAAGGAGCAGCGCGCCCAACGCGATCGCCAGCGTGAAATAGATGCCAAGGCCAAAGTGGAGTCGCCACGCATGGACCCTGGCGGACGCATACCCAAGATAAATAAGTCATCCGCAGTCGTCAAAGCACCAGCAACAGCTTCTGCTTCAGCTTCTGCTTCAACTTCATCTCCAGCAGCGCTGCTCAGTCAACCCAAATCGAAGCCAACTAGTGATAACTTCAAACGCCCAGCGACCAGTGTCGAGCCGAGCAGCTCCTCCGGCGCCAAACATCGTGCAATAGCAGCAAAGTCCGCTACAAGCCCGACGGCGTTCAAACGTCCGCCAGTTGCCAGCAGCAGCAGCTCAACAAAATCGACGGCAGCAGCTTCAACAGCTGCAACAGCTTCTTCTGGAGCAGCCACCTCCAAAGCAGCAGCACCACGTAATCCTTATGAGGCTGCCAATAGAGCAGGCGGTACACGCAGTTTTCCGCCACGTGAACTATCCAAGGTGCGTTCACCAGAGGATATGCAGCGTAACCGCAAACCGCATCCGAGCGAGGCGCGTCCACTAAGAGGAGGCAGTGGTGTGCAGCCAGGAGGAGGACGCAAACCGATCGATCCGACTAGCAAACGTGAGTCGCGTCTCAAGATTAAGAAGTTGCCATTACAATTATTAATTTAAATATTCTTTGGAAGACTGATAATTGATAATTTCTAACAATTACGTTTACAATTATAATTAATTAAGGCTCTACCTAAAAAATGGTGTACTTGGTACTTGTACTTTGGGAATTGATACTAATTATAATTATAATTTCGCTAAGTAAGTAAGTAACTTTAGTAGCAATAATTTAATGTTCCTTATTATTATTATAATTGGGGAGAGTTAGCACTGCAGCATATAAGGTCTATTGTGCCCCCTTACTGAGCCTATAGCTCTTCCATCAATCCCAACTCCTGCACGAATGCTAGGATCTTTGTTGGGTTGAGGGTTACTATATCCTTGGGCTCCATAATATGCTGCCCTAGGAGGCTGCCTCTTTTCCTGGTTAAGGCGACGCATTCTGCTAGGATGTGCGTCGAGGATTCCTCCTCATATCCGCAAAACCTGCATATGTTGCTGCTGTAAATACCTAATTTGGTTAGGTGACTTCTCAGTCTACAGTGTCCTGTTAATAGACCTGTGAGAATTCTGAGTCTGTTCTTCCCCATGGATATTATTTGCTTGAATTAATGTTCCTTACTTCCCAATCAAGTACTTATTTAAGACAATTTAGAATTAGTAATAGACAACTGTTGACTACTTGGGGAGTCATGTAAGATTATTCAAGATTTACTTAAGGTACTTTGTAGTATAATCGGGCTCAATCACTCAAGATATCCGCATTCTGTTTAATCAGGCCGCATTTATGATGATGACTCCGAGTATGACTCCGAGCTGGACGACTTCATCGATGATGGAGACTGCGAGGAGGATATTTCATCACATATACGCGACATATTTGGCTATGATAAGCGACGGTATCGAGATCTCGACGATGACGTCTCTGATATGGAATCCAGTTTCGCTCAAACGCAACGCGAGGAGTATATTAGTAAAAAAATTGGTAAGCCTCAAACACAATCCACCAACACTCAAATTTTCCACAGATTCCTCATCTGGCACTCTCTCTCTCTCTCTATTGCAGGCATCCAAGAGGATTTGGAGGATATGCGCATGGAGGCGTTGCATAAAAAGCGCAAAATGTTTAAAAAGCGATCCGCCCGCATCGATGACTAATCCCATAGTCGAATCCAATTATTATATTTCATTATTTCATTTCCCGCAGATCTTCGATTATTGAGGCAGCGCCATATGTTTTCTAAACGTTCTTTTTTTGTTCTGCAGCGAGAAACTGAGAAATCGAAATTAATTCCAAGCTTAGCCAAAATGCCTTTGATCATGTTGTTGGCGCTGCTGTTTATTTGTTAGTTTTTTATCTTTTCTTCTTATACTTTGTTAACGAAATTACTTTTTATACTTTGATACCGTAGGTACAGTAGTGTCCAAAATTTGATAGCTACAGTCAACAAATATGAAAGTTGTGCATCTAGTAGCACTCTTCGAAAATCCGGGACAAAAACAATCTTGGTGCACGACGCCTATATCTTCCACAATTTAAGAGCTATAGTTAGGAAACTTGTTAGGTAGATTTCTGCGATTGTTCTCTCGCCTTCAAAATTGCTGGTATTACTTATGTTATCAAAGTATACCAAAAACACTTACTTATTTTTGATACTTTAATTCGTTTCCATGACCAAGCGTATATATGGTACAAGCATATTTTTAAATTTTGGTTCTACCCGTTTGTTATTATATTAAGTTAAAAAAAACCCAATCTCAACTGTGTTAAGGAGATACAGCCCTATTGAATCGGCATATAAATACATATATTCTCAAAACTGTTCCTATTTCGATAATAAAAATGGGTCCCTATTTTTGCCAATAGTTGCTACTAAATCAAATGTCAATAACAAATGTATATATTAGTATGTATATGTATATATATATATATATATATATATATATATATATATATGCAATTATGGAAGTTTATCAATTCAACATGTCAATGGCGATATTAAATCTTTAATTATATCATCCACTCGGTAATTGCCTCTGGTTATTTTTTATTATCTCCATCGTATCTGCTATATAAATACTACAAATATGGAAAAACTAGTTTTGTAATAAATCAAAAGATCGGTTTAATTATTTATATTTTTATTGTTGCTTTTTTTTCATCCGTACGCTACAAGTGAAATATATAGTTAGGCGTTTTGTCATAATAAAAAAAAAAATATAAAAAAAAAAAACCAGATTATTCAAGCAAACAAATAATTGATATAGGAAATATCTGGAATTGTTGCATCCATTAAGATTTAGATTTTGAATAATGATCTCAAAGATTACAAGGAATATAACAAGAGTGGGGAAACAAGATGAGTTAGTCGTCGGTCTGCTCTACGACAACGGCGCTACCGATGCGTCGATGATCGCAGACGGGTTGCGGTTCCGTATCCATATAGCCAATGGCCGTTAGAGCCGAGTATGCCCTGTTCTTCTGCAGAAATTCGACCTTGTGGCCGACGCTCTCCAGATGGTTGATCGTATGGTTTGGCACTTCCGGCTCCGAGTCGACATACATCGGTGCCAACTGATGGTGCAAACGGCCATGATTCACAGCATCCTGAATGGGTTCGCGTAGCACGAAATATCGTAGAATGGTTTGTGCCACGGATGTGGTGATGCGTGAACCACCAGCACCGCCGATAACCAAGGCCACATTGCCCGCATCATCGAGAATGATGCTCGGACATGTCGAAGACATTGGACGCTTGCCGGGCGCAATGTAATTGGCCGGACTGGCCGGTATGCCATAAGCATTAACCATTCCCGGCGTGGAGAAATCATCCATCTGATCGTTCAATATGATGCCAGTCTGGCGAGATCTCACCGTCGCCCCCAGATGGCTGTTAATGGTGCTGGTCACCGAGATGGCATCACCATTGGGCGCCAGCACTGAGATGTGCGCCGTGCCATGATCCTCAACATTGCTGAAATTCGCGCCATAATACGACATATCCTCGAACGTGCGATCATCCAATATAAGTTTACGTATCTTTGCCGCAAAATTTGGATCAATCAAATTCTGATAGGTTTCCATTACCGACGGCTCATAGTGCATGTCACCCAAATTGGTGCGATGTCCATACGCATGCTTAAACGTCTCAATCAGACGATGATAATACTTATCCCTGCTGCTTATATATAAGGGTTCCATCACGTTCAGCATAAATGTCAGCACTGCTCCACTGCTCGGCAACGGCGATGTGTACAGCGTGTGTCCATTATCAAATCGAGCACGCAGCGGACGCTCCCAACGTACACTGCAATCAAAGAGAGACAGAGCGAGGGAGAAAAAGAGAGACAGAGAAAGAAAATGAGTATGAGAAAAAGAGAGGGATGCTCGTCAAGATGCGATGCATGAGAGGAAAAGATGTGAAACTTCTAAAAATATCTTCACTTTAGCAAAACATAATAAAATATTTTTTTCTATTGTCAGAAAATATTGTTGAGCGTTACAAAAAAAGTTTTGGTTACTTTCTTTCCAAGTATTTGAATTTAGTTCTAACGTGGATCAAGATGAAGTTTGACTTACTCGTAATCTTTCAGATCCCTTTCGGTCACAATGCCACCCATCGACTTAATATCCTGGACGAGCTTGCGGCCAATTCGTCCGCCCCGATAGATGACCTCCGGCCCCTCGCTGGCGACAATCTCTAGGGTATCGGCGAGGACGCGACGGTACATAATCTCGCCCTGCTTGTAGGGATTGTTCGTGGCGGGATTTATGAATATCTCCGACATGGAGTCCTCATTGCGGATCGCCTCCTCGTTGATGGTCAGAGCATTAGCTAAGTACCTGGACACTACTATGCCCCGACGACACATCTCAATGGTGGGCCGGAAGAGGCGTGGCCAGGGCAGCTTGCCATATTTTTCGTGCAATCGCCAATAGCCATAGATCTCACTGGGCACGGCACAGGCCAGGGCGCCCGTGATATTATCATGGTTGGCAAACATGTTCTGTGTGGCAGCCGCTGGAGCCGTTTCACGTGCAATCAGCGATTCCATCTGTCCCGTCTCCTTCGAGTATATGGTGGCCATGAAGCCACCGCCAACGCCTAAGCTATGGGGCAGGACAACGCCCTCGCAGAGCATTGTCGCAATCGCCGAATCCGCAGCAGATCCTCCCTCGTCTAATATATTTCCACCAACCTCTGCACACCCGACGCCATTGGAGGCCACGGCGCCAATCCGACGACGTTCATTCCTGCTAGACAGGCCAAAGATCAGGCCCAAAGTTAGCCCCACAGCGGCCAGAACGAGAAGGATCCAAACGACTGCACATTTCGTGCAGCAACTTTCCGGAACGGAGGGAAAGAGAGATACATAAATTTATATAGATATATATATATATATATTGTATCTGTAAGATAAGTATAATAGGTTTTTTTTATAGATTAGAAGTCAACACATCGTCCCACATTCAATTTAAAATTTGCAATTATTTTTTCGATTTATAAAAAAAATGTATAATCGAACATTTTCTTGAACTTTCACAACGAATCGTAACCCGCTAAAGGACGAAGCTTTTTCTATCCTGGAGAAAACGGCGATTATTTTTTTTTTTATTACTTAGTTTTTGATCACAATTTACTTTTCTGTGTTAGCGTAATTTTGGTAACTTCCGTCACTTTTCTTTTGTACTCGGGAAATCGATTCACATTTGAAGCATTTTAATTTTCACTTACGACATTTTGGATGGAGTTTATGGTATATCCTTAAAAGTTATCACTTAGGTGAAAAAAATAAATTAAGTAATCCGTGTGCAACGCGAACCGTTTACTATTCGAATGTGAAGAATTTGATCGACAGTAGCTGCTTTTATATGCCGTTTAGCCATTAAACACTTTAATATCTGAGTAAAAAAAAAATCCAGCTTAACTGGATAAGACCATTGAAGATAAGAAATATTTTTTGATATAAACGGTTAGTGAATTAACTATCTGGTCTATTTGTAGGGTATATAACTATTAGCATTTTATCTTTAGCTAAGAAAGTTTTTACCTGATGGTTGACGAGTTTTGTTCAGGGCCCAATGATAAAAGTGGTTTGGCCGACAAATGCGCGGATATTTGTGGTGTATTTGTAATCAAATGCAAAAGACTGTTGATTATAAGTACGTATAGGTATTATCTGTTCGCTGATAATGGCGTCAATCGCCAATAAGTTGGGGTCGAACTCTAAATGGTAATTGAAATGATGTATTAATCACCTCACAGAAGTTTAAATAATACATACCAACATTCTATTAGTATTACAATTCTCTACAAATATCCTTCATATTTTTTTAATTTGTGCATTTGTGCGGGTTTCTCATGTTATTTCATTAAAGCAGCTACTGTCGCAAATTAATTAGTTAACTGTTTATTTTTAGGCTCAGTGTTTAGCTCATTCATTTTTGGTTTTTGATAAAATTATTGGGCACAGGTGCTAAACGTACGTAGCGTACATGGCTAAACGTCAGCCGAACATTATCTTTCGCAAAAACTTATTTATTTATTGTTTGTATTTTAAATTGTATGTTTCCTGGGAGAACCGTTAAATTCAAATTTAGCGGGTACGAACACCGTTTGCTAACACTGAATGTGTAGCTGATATGCCGATAATCATCTATAATGAATGAAGGAATCGATACCATAGATCAATTAACCATCTTAAAGGTCATATACACTCTTTAATACATGAATATTAATTTATATCACTTTTGTTTAACACAAGTAACAAGGTATATGAAGTCAGTCAATGTTATTAATTAATTATTTACTCTTTTGTTTTCTCAAAATTCTCTAACAGTTCCGTTATAACAGGGCTGTCCAACTGCTGAAAATTAACAGCCCAATACTTTTACCGTTGATAACTCGAGTGTTGGTTAATTAATAACCATTTATTCTATTAATTTGTTTTTCTTTAGTTGTAGTAATTTTCACGATTGTTTTAGTAAAATTCAGCTGTAAGTTAACATAACATATTTGTGACACACTTTGTAAGCTTGTTTAAAAAAAAAACTCGATAGATCGAAATATCGATACTGTTTTAAGAGGCTATCGGAACATTATATAAATCGTCGTGCGTACTTATCGATATAATGGAGACATCGATGAACTTTTAACATCCCTAATACAAGTGCATACATATGTATATGCAAATGTCTTCTCATCTGCTCGTATGTGTTGTCGGATGTATATGTGTGCGAAGTGATTTTTTTTAAGCGAAGCAAAATCTAATTGGAATTAAATAATATATAAAGTGAAATGGCATACAAAACTAAATAAATATAAAACCGCGCGTCGGTCGACCCTCGAAAAGGACCTGCATATGTAAGTGCGCTAGTGGCATGGGCAGGGTCGCAGTCGCAGTCACAACACAGCAACAAAAGCAACAACAACAACAACAGCAGGAGCGGCACTGCCACTCAAACTGCATGTAGGTGTGTGTATGAGTGAAAACTGAACAAAATGAATGCGTCTGCTGCGTCTGTTGCTCCTGCTGGAGATGCACCAACAATTTTTTTGGCCTTGGCTAAGACTAAAACCAAAATAATTTGAAAATGAAAAAAAAGAAAAAGAAAAAAAAACATCTCGTTGCAGTTGCACCCATGCACACAGAAACACAGACACACTCGCAACAAATGAGAAAGGGCAGCGCAGCAGCAAAACACACACACACACACCTACATATACTACTACACACAAGTGCAGCAACGCAAAGCATAAGAACAAAACAGAAACACAAAACTGAAACTGAAAACCTTTCAAAAGTCCGTGATGCGCTCAATGTTGCTGCTCTTGTTGTTTATTGAGTTTTTTTTTGCGTGTTGTTGTTATTGTTGTTGATCCAGGATGTATACATCATTTGCTCTCCTGCATGCACACACACGCACACAAACACACAAATACAGAGACTCACTACTGTCTTACTCACACGCACACACACCTTTCCAGGCAGCCCAGGGCGACGCAACGCACAACGAACGCACTTGCATAAAAGCTCAAATCGAAGCCGTACTCAAAGCTTTCGCTCTCAGTGAAACAACCCAGCGGCGCAGCAGCAGCAACGTAACAAGAACATAGAAATATAAAGGTGAGAGAGCAGCTGGTGTGCTGCAGCGGCTGCTGCCGGCGTCGCTGCTGCTGCAATGAGCGTCTTTGATGACTTTCAACGCTTGTGGATGCAGCGCTTTCCACAAAGCTCACTCTCCGACGCCTGGGAGCAGGATGTGCGCGCCAGTCTCGAGCGACATAAGCTGAAAATTGGTGAATTGAGCAAAGAGCTCGAGCAAGAGACGCTTTATGTTGAATATCTGGAACGTTTGCTATCCGATGTGGAGAAATATCGCGAATCTGGAGGCGATCCGACAACACTGTTTGAGGCAGCCACCAACAATCCGGCAGCATCCCATCATGCAACACAGCAGCAGCAATCGCCCACCACCAGCAGCAGCAGCTGCGTCGCTGCCAATGGTTCAACTGGTGCGACGTCGACTGCGAATGCTGGCGTCGTCGACAAAGACTTTGTAAGTATTTTGTTCCCTATGATTCAAATAAGTCTTTAAGTATTTATTGCCCATTGTTATCATTATCATTTGTTATGCTGCAAGAAGTTTTTGCTGCCGCCACTGATTGCGCTAACCGTTAGCACTTATAGCAGGCGTGCAGCATTTCAAAAAGGGGGGCGTATGCAAACAGACAACGGCACAGGCACACACAAAACGTTGCCTACCCCATTGGCTGCCCTTATCACTGGCGATTATCAGCTAGTGCAGCTGCCTCTGCGTCAGCGTCGACCTCGGCGTTGATATTTATTTGTTTAACCAGTCATGGCTACGAAAGCCCCTATAATTATTGAAAAAGTTCCATGTGTGAAAATAAAATTGCGAATCATTCGAAAAAGCAGCTTAAAACTGTTTTGCAGACAATTTGGAACTAGTTCTTTGGAATCATTTTTCGCATATTGAAGCAGCTGATATATCAACTTAGAACCATTTAGGGCTTGCGACTCCGGATGGGTTCAATTAATTCGAACCGCTTTCATTTTCAAATAAAACTAATATATTTATGATTTATTCAAAAAATGTATTAATGTCAATGACTCAATTTGTAATTGTAATTGTTCTTCAAGTTGTAATTTTCAAGTGATTTCGGGTACTTACTTTTAGCGGATCTTTAAACAATGCCTTGACTGCACCGTAATTTCAATCTAGTTATTTCTTACGGTTTTTTACTGTTGAACAGGTTTGAAATCTTTGCGAACTAGTTCGTTAATTTTATACAAATTTATAAATTCGGATAGCATTCAACAGTTGCCCCTCCCGGCGTCGCTCTACTCCCACTCCGCCCCTCTCCCCACATACCCACCACCCACCGTTGTATTCTTTGTGTGTGCGTACGTTCTCCGTCCGTCCGTCCGTTCGTTGCGCTCCGTCTGTGCCACCACTTCAATATCTTTAATTCTGCCCTGTTATCTACGCACACACACACACACACTTTTATTCTATTCATATTGTTGTGTCTGTGTTTCTTTCGGTCTTTTGCGTGTCGACGTCGTTGACTCCGACTGACTCTGCTGACACCCGGAGCAGCAGCAGCGCTGCCGACGCCTCGATTCGCGGCCGCCGCCGCCAGTCGGCAATCGGCAGTACTCACTAGTTTCGATGAATAACAACATCCAAAAGCGGGATTGTCAAAAGTTAACCGCGCTCTATTTCCACTCCATTTCGTATCCCAAGCAGGTGGGCAACGCAGAAGCCCATCTACTTCCTCCCCGCTAATTCCGCTCCTGGCTACGCATTGCAGCAACAAAGAACTGAAACTGAAACTGAAACTATACTCAACGAAAGAAAGTCCCTCCTACTCTGTCTCCTCCTGCTCCGGCCCCTGCTCCCACTGCCGTTGCATTTTGCATAATCGTGATAAATAAGTAACGCAAGAGGAGCAAAAATAAAACCAAAGATTAAAGTGCAAATTACGTAAATAATACAAGAGAAAAAAGAACAAAAGCAATATTAAAGTGCGAGTATTTTGTAGCCTAAACCGTCATTTTAGGCTTTTGTGTGTGTGTGTGTGTGTAAGTGTGTGTGTTAGTGTATCTTTTTTTTTTATTTGATTTTTTTTAACGTGTTCGTTTGACTCAAATTTCGTGGTCAAAGTCTGCGTCGCCGTCACAGTCAACGTAGCCGTCGCCGTCGCAGTCGCTTTGTGCCTTAAGTTCTTAGTTGTTGCTCTTACAGCCGCAGGGCGGTGCTCGGCTATCAATTGCGCTTCGTGGTGTCTCTTCGTGCCTCTTCGTCTGTGTTTCTCGTTCGCTTTTTGCAATTGCACTTTTTGCGTGGGACACTCACTATCAACAACAACAATAACAGAGAGCGCCAAGCGCGTTAACGAGAGTGCTGCGTGTGTGTGTCTGAGAGAAAGAGAGCAGTGAGGAAAGAACAACAACAAGAACAACAACAGTGGCGCTGCTGCTGGAAGGAGCATGTCTTCCTTCAAAGAGAAATTCAAATTATGGACCAGAGGGGTGCGTAATCAGTGTGTTTGTTGTCCATTTGTATATGCAAATGGCACAGTGTATGCATGTGTCTGTGGATGTGCGTGTGCTGCAACAAGCAAAAAAAAAAATAAAATAAGAATTGGCTGTTGTATTTATCACAAGTCGAAATCAATAAACTTATCGCAAGCGCACACACACACACACACACACACACACACACACACACACACACACATACACTTACATGCTTATGTAGGCGCAAACAAAAATTAAGCAAAAAACAAAAAAGAGCTAAGTAACTAAAACCCGTTAAGAGAAGTAACCCAAAAGCGTGAAGTACAACACACACATGCAAACGTAATCTCACTTACAGTGATCACTGTTTTTAATAAAACTGAAATCTAAATTATTAAAACAATTTATTTTTTTTATAATAATATCAAAAGTATTATTGTTTGAGTCAATAATTTTTGTCTGTCTTTTTATCAGAAGAAAATAAATATATATAATTCCTGGACAATTGGAAATTGTTTGGGGTTCTCGCTTCCTATCGATTACTGTATATACATATAGCGCCCTTCTTTGCATTCCTCCTTAGAACCACGACGACGACGACAAATCCAAATCTGTTCGCCATTCTCTCCATTGATAAGCATGTGGCGGGCCCTGCTATCAGTAGAACCCGCCTGAACCAAGCCAGCAGCGACTACTTAACAGACCAGAACTGAAGTGCAATGCAAAGAAGCAGAACACAGACACAGTAACAGAGTGAGAGAGAGAGAGAGAGAGATAGATAAAGATATCTTGGGTTGTGTAGGGGGCTGTATGCTTTCTACGTATAATACATTTGTACTGCTCATATAGTGCTTGTTATTTTACCCAAATGAAAAATATTTTGATTAAAAAGGTTTGATTAGCCGGTTCTATTTATTCCTATTTCGCTGTGGCAATTAATAATCTAGATTGCTTTGGTCTTCACCTTTATAGGAAGACAGAAAAAGCGGCTAAAGAGAGAGGGAGAGAGGGAGAGCAACGGAGCTAAGTTCTATGAAAACATAAGTTTCTTTCCGCTGAATAAAGTAAGGAATCAATATTTTCAAAGCATCCAATCAATCAAATTGTATTTTGATGTTACCTTTATTATTAACTTCTGTTTTCCCATAAAAATTAGACGTCAAATATAGTTAAATCTTTTCATAAATTATATATTGTCTTATGGCTAAATCCAAAGAATGAAAGAAAAACATGTAAAATGTTTAAATGAAGGGTTTTCGTTAAGTGACTGTTATTGAAGTGCCGTTTTTCATTGGAGATGTTTGTGATTTATGAAAAGCAAATGTTTTGCAGCTTTCATAAGCAGCTATTGACAATTTGCTCAGCAAATAGCAAGTTGTTTCTTAAGTGTTGTAATTTGATAATTCTTGGTAATAGCAATGACTCTTGAAAACAGCACAATTGTGAGCTTTTCACAACAGGCATTGCAGATAATTATAACAGTATTTGCATAAGCACGTTTTTTCTTCTTCTTTTTGTTGTTGTAATATTAAAGCGCGTTTGTTGAACATTTTTTTAAGCACGCTAAAATTTTCTCGAAACAATTTAACAACAATTCGATGCTTATTGTTATTATTGTTGTTGGAGTTGCTTTGGCGCCGCCGTTTCGTGATTCACATTTGCACCAATTTTGTGTGTATGTGTGTATGTGTGCTGATTGAAAATATGCTAAATAATTGTATCGACATGCCTGGGGGGAGACAGACAGATAGAGAGTGAGTGAGTGAGTGAGTGAGTGAGAGAGAGCGAGCACGAAATTGCCAGGCTGCCCAAATGCTGAGCTCAGCTCTCCGACATCTTACATGAGTATTTGTATCTACACACATTTGTCTGGCCTAGCCCAAGTGCGTGTGCGGGTGTGTGCGACGCGTGTGTGTACGACCTTCGCCGTCAACTTTTTATTGCACGCTTTCTTCTTCGCTTCGCTTGGACACATTAATAACACTCACACACACACACACGGCAACATATACAATTGTTGCCGGCTGCTGCTGCTGCTGCTTGTCCCAGTCCCAATACCACCCCCAACAACAGCAACCAACGCCTTAGTTCACACACACACACACACACACACATGCAGTTATGCACACTCTCGCAAAACAAATAAAAATCCCAAGAAAAAAAAATGGTAATATTTGCTGGAAATTTTCTTTACTTTTGGCTTGAAAAATAAATACAACAAATTAAAAAGTTTGCTCTCGATTTTTGTTGTTGTTTTCTTATTTTATAGTTTTCACTTTTTTCGTGGCCAAAAAAAGAAAAAAAATGTAGGCGTAAAAAGCAATGAAAAAAAAATGCTCAAACACACGCACACGCTAACCACGCTCCACGCCAAGATTGGCTTATTTGTCTGCTTTTGTTGTTGTTTGCTTTGGCTTTTACCCGATGTTGTTGTTGTTGTTGTTTTTGTTGTTGCTGTTGTCATTTTAATGGAACCGCTCAACGTGTTAGAGAAATGCGTTACGTGCCATGCATGAGCAAAGTGAACATACGGCAAGGGGGAGAAACGCAGCTTTCTGCTAAAAAGCTCTGCTTTATACATATATATATATATATAATGGATTCCTTATCCCATTCGCGAGGATCTTTGAACTTTGCACTTCAAATAGTAGCAGGAGTCGACGTTGCAGTGAATCGATTCGATTGCAAATAATTCTATCTTGTGCTACAAAACCACAAAATCGAATGTACGATTCACAGTTACTTATTTCTATACAATATATATTTAATATATCAGAAAAAAAAGTCGGAATCTTTTTTAATAAATTGCATATCTATTTCAAGACCTATCTTCTGCTTATAAGTTGAGGGCAAGGTCTATAAAAATGTTTGTATTTGATGCACATTTTGTTGATTTCTCGCTCTCTCTCTCTCTCTCTCTCTCTGATATACTCGTCGCTTTATTTACTTTTAATGGCTGCCTTTTATTGTTTTTAACTTCACTTCGTATATTTTCCATGTGGCAATCACTTACGTATCTTTTTTACAATGTACAATAAATCTGGGTTTTATAGCGAGCCCATTTTTTGAATTGAAAAAAGTAATTTAAATTCCTGCCCCACAATAATGTTTTGCAACTAAAGCTTTATTCAAATGCTGATTCACATTTCAAATGAATTTTCTCTGTCGTTTTTTGTTTGCAGAAATCTAGTTTGAATCTGCGCGAGGCATCATCTGCGTCATCAGCCAGCAGCAAGGACAAGGACAGGCTGTCCCTCAGCACCGACAACAAATACACACACACACTGAATGACAGCGGTGGCGGTGGCGGTGTTGGGGGTGGTGGCGGTGGCGGTGGGTTGAGCTCGGCGCCACCCACTGGGAAACGTAGCATGACGGAGCACAGCTTCGAGCGTGAGGATAAAAAAGACAGTGGCAATGAAAAGGACTCAAATGGAGCGCTTCAGCAGTGCATCACTGAGCTGGCGGCCTCCATTGGCAGCGGTGCACTCAAACCGAATAACGAGCAACGACAAACGCCAGCAACAAATAACAATGATAGCCACACCAGCAGCAGCAGCAGCAGCAATAAGCTGCAACAGAAGCAGCAGGAAACGGTGGGCAGTGCTGCCGGGGAGGCTTCAATAGATGCTGCCTCAAAGGAGCAATCGAAACAGCTGCGCAAGTCGACATCGCACTTTGTTACCGTCATCGAGGTCAAGGAGGCCAAAGACAAAGACATCGATGATGCAGCGACGTCAGCAACGTTGGCGACGGGGTTGAATGACACGGCAACAGCGACAGCAACAAATACAACATCGACGTCGACGCCTCCATCGACATTTGGACGCCATACGGAGCGCAGCAAGGATGCAACTGCGCCCCCGCCATCGCCATCGATGGCATCGCCCCCCCTGTCCGCCTCATCGTATGCCTTGCATCTGGAGGCCAGAAAGAAAATGCCACCCAGGTGAGTAGCACTGAAGTTGCCACACAATAAGTGGCACTAACTTATTATTACCATTCGACTGTGTCCGCTTGAAGTGTCTTGCAAATTTAGATTATAACACGCTTCAATTTATGCACATCTCTGAATAATTGAAGATTGCATATTTACTGGTGTAGAACAGCGAAGATGGAAAGAAAGCAATCAAGTGAGAACGTTGCAGTCGGGCGTAACCGACTGCGATATACTCTGATACCAATTAGTAATACCGGCTGGTAACAGTTGCTTGCCACAGAACAGGTGTGGCAGGCTCCTAATCTATCTTTTGCTTCTCAGTTGTGCGAGAAATAGGCTTTTGAGATGTGGCGGACAATCTTTAGATGAGGTTTCTAGTAATCTAAACAAATCCAAAAAGATATAATCTAAAATTGCGGAGTAAGCGTGCTCATACTATTTTTTTTTTTTTTTTTGTACCGATCTTTAAGGGAGTTTTCGTGACTCCAGCTTCAAAAGTGTAGAATTTCAGATTTGTAGGGGCGGAGGTGCTGCGCGTGATCGATTTTTGAAGGAGATTACTTTCGGTCTATCTTTAAAATTGTGGTAGATATGCGATTTTATCGGTCTCAGAAATATAGTTTTGTGTATTGATTAGGGAGATAGGCGTGTGCGTTGCCGTCAATCGATAATTAAAGGCGAATACTTGTTCAAATTGTATGGCTCCAACTGAAAGGCTTTATGGTCGGCGGAGACGGGCGTGGCCGATGCCGATGCTGATCTTTGAAGGGTATCGACTTGAAAGACTTGTGCTGAAATATTAGTGTTCATTCAGCAATTGCATTATTTGTGTGTTTTGTGATTTCTTTTGTTATCTGCAGACCGCCGCCAAAGAATTTTAGACGCGTGGAACCGCCCACCATTCCCATCCAACAGCATCAGCTGTCGTCGTCGCCGAAGCGAGAGACACCCTATGCGGGCAGCACAATGCCCCTGCCGGGCAGTGGTTCCGGTTCGGGCGATAGTCCGGCCAGTTCGCTGGAGCGCAACATTAAGCCATCGGATATACTGCGACAGAAGTCATCGGAGAATCTGGAATCGAAGTATGCCGCGAACAGAAAGACAACGCCAGAGCTGAGCAAGCTGGCAAATACGCCCGAGCTAATGGAGGAGCTGGGCCGTAAAATGGTTGGCAAGACGGACAGCCTGGAACATGCAAAGCGCAATGACGGCGGCGGTGGCAGCACCAATGGGGGCAGTCTGGGACGCACTGCATCAACGCCGGGTCGCACACTAGCGCCAGCCGGACGTAGCCAGGCAGTGGGTGGGCCAGCGGGAGCGGGCACTGTGGGCGCCTCACCCACTGGCAGCCTGAATAAGACGGCCAAACTGACCGCCGCCGACAGCAGCTCGACCTCCAGTCTGGAGAAGAAATCGCGTACTTCATTGCAGGCCAGCGACGCTGAGATGCCAGTGGCTGCCCAACGCAGCATCGGCTCCAAGGAGTCCCTCGCGTCACAAGGCAGATCGGAAGTTGTAAGTTAACCATAACCATACCATAGCAACATCGAATATATATATATGTATGGAATCGTATGCTTCTTTTGCCTTGCAGATCAAAAGCTACGAGTCGGTGTCATCGCTTAGCTCGGATAGTGCCAAGGCGGCACAGCAGGCGGAAAACGAGCCGTATTATGACAGCGTGCCGCTGGACAATGGCGATGGGGAGTATGTGTTCATTAAGCCCGGCCGCACCGGCTCCTCGTCCAGTCGCGATGATCTGTCAACGCCGGGCAGCACGCTGCCCATGGCCCAATTGAGCAGTCAGGCGAGCGTAACGGATCCCGAATCTCCAGGCCGTACCTCCAACTATGTGAACATTGATTACTTTCTGTAAGAGCGCGTGGCATGCATTATGCATGAACGATAAACCAACCCAGCTAAGCAATCTCTCTCTCTCTCTTTCTCGCGATGTGTCTCTCTCTCTCTCTCTTTCGCTCTCGCCGTATCTGCAGTCAGAGCAATAATGAGACGCGCTCGAGTTCACTGGACAGCGATGGCGAATACGAGGGTCCGCCAATATTGCGCACCATTTCACACGATGAACAGCAATCGACATCCACATCACAGACGCCGGGCGTATTACGCAAGGTTCGTGCATCAATTAGTCAGATATATATATATACTATATATATATATAGTGTATATCAACTATTTAGTACTCATATTTAATGGCTCTGATTTTGAATACGACTTGCATTTGTTTGCCAGCCGGTTTTGGTGTACCTCAGCAGAGGCTATGCATCGGTCTCATTCAGTTAATATATATATATGCATATATATTCTTGATCAAGATGAAATCACTTTCGTTTCATTTAAGAAGCATTGATATCAGACTAGAAACGTTTGATCCAAGAAGAAGTATTAGTGTTTTATGGTCAAGATCAAGAATATATATATAACAAATGTTGTCTGCTTTTTAGTTTTAATCATGCATTGCCAAACCGAAGATAAATGTTCTAAGCGGGATTGGTGTGGTTGTTGTTGGAACTGATGCTGCATCTTGACTAAGCTGGCAGCTAATAGCTAATTACATGTTGACCTAATGCGCTTCACTCATATCCCAGTTGCAGTTGCAGTTGCAGTTGCAGCTAACAAGTTAGCTGTCAATGTTGATGATGATGATGATGCAAGCAAGCAACCATTACACTTTTAATGACTAAGCGCCGTTGGCATTAGCATACGCTAACTTGGCTAATTGATTTTAAAGTGCATGCGTCAGCCGCGTGCCTTTAGATAATGCCCTTAACTCTAGTTTGGCTTTCCCTCCCCCGCCCCCTCCCCAGCAACTATTTGCTGCCATCTCTCTTCTTTTTTTTTTGTGTGTGCTCTTTGTGCTTGGCCTTGCCTGGTGCACCTTAACAAACGTTCCGGAATTCCGATAACTAAGTATAATTAACTAATAAAAAAGAAAACGAAGAATTTTATTTGCTGCGCTCTTCTAATGCTAAATTAACATTTCAAAATCGAAATATATATTTTGAATGTGTCCGACGAAACAATATTTAGTTGATATAATAATAATCCAATAAGAATTATAGCAAACGTGTATTTCAATATATTTACTAACACATATTTTTCGATGTTTTTTTTTTCCTATCTTCAATTTCTGTTTTTTGTTCAACGATGATCTCCTCTAACTTTCTCTCAACAGAACTTAGTTTCAGCGATACTCGTGAGTACCGAACACACTTCTCCAGCCTCTCAGCCTCCTCTCAGCCTATATTTACTTGTGTTGTATTTGTCGTATATAAGCACATATATATATATATATATATATACATATCTTGTACATATCTTTATATATGTTATGTGTATTTGTATAGCTTCACCTGAATGCGCTTTTTCTATGTTAAATGTGATTGGCTTTTTATCATATTCTATGTTATCCAGTTCTCTGTTTATAGTTGCCAACCATTTCCACACACACACACACACACACATGTATATATATATATATATATATATATTTTCAAACATATGTGTTTTTGCACTATGCAACAAAATGTAAATAGATTAAATACATATATTTATAACATTGTAGTTAATATAATTTGTGGCCGGTATTTTCATAGTTTTGAGTTTAATTTGTTTATGTTGCTTCAAATATACAAATTCTATAAAATAAAATCAAGTACCGATCAAAACAATAATATTGCATAGTCCTCCTTCTCTGTGTATATATGCATATATATATAAATATATGTCTTTCCCTTTCCTTTCTATCTGTGGGCCAAAAGTGTACCCGAATTGGCACACATAATCCCCTTTAGCTGTACATATGTTTACATCATTCCATTCCATTGCACATACTTTATGTAGATATACGTATATATATATATATATATATATATATATAAATATACATCCCATATGCAAATAAAACTGGCTTTTTATGTTTACATATATGTGTGTGTGTGTGTTTATTGGAAACGGTGCAAGAGTTGTATATACCAAGTAGAGTGTATAAGGCCCAACATCCAAATCATCTGTAGATTACACAATACATCTTGAGAGCATTCCGTTTTCCGTCTAGTTATTAACATATCTCCATATCTGTACAGGTCTCTGGCAATGCGCGCGGTGCCAAAATACGTTCCATTCTGAGCTCAATAATACACAGCGAGACTATCTATGTGGAATGCCTCAATAAAATGTTACAGGTAACTGCAACAAATAACACGAAAATACAGTTTCTAATTTGCACATTTCTCCATGTTTACAGTACAAGCGCGCTATTCATGCAACGTTGGGCACATCACAGCCTGTGATCAAGGAGGAGGAGGAGAATACGATTTTCTTCAAGATCGATGAGCTGCACGAGGTGCACACCGCCTTTCTGGGTGATCTGAAGACGATTGTGTCGCACGAGGGCGGCGATGTGCTGATTGGGGAGCCATTCAAGCGATTGGCCGACATGTTTGATCTGTACAGCGCCTTTCTGCACAACTATGGCCAGGCAATCGATACGGTTAAGAAGTGCAGTGCGAATAATCCACAATTCAAGAAGATCGTGTCAACAATTGTGGTCAATCTGCAAACGGAACAGTCGCTAACGCTGGAGGATCTGCTGCACAAGCCGGTGGCGCGTGTGCAAATAAATGCTTTGGTATTTAATGATCTGTTGCGCGAGACGCCACCAAATCATCCGGATCATCAGCCGTTGCGGCAGGCACAGAAGATCATACAAATGTTCCTCAGTCAGTTCAATGTGGTCAATCAGCGATTGCCGCAAGAGTCGAATCGTAATCTGCGTCGCATGGTGCGCAACTCGTTCATTGTGGAGCTGGTCGATGGTCATCGCAAGCTGCGCCATTTGTTCCTCTTCAATGATGTGATTGCGTGTGCCAAATATAAGGCTCTTGGCCGGGATCGCATCGATTACGAGCTCAAATGGTTCATACCACTGAAGGATGTCAACGTCTTCGAAGAGTCCGATACGAGTGCGGACCTCAAGGAATCTAGTCCCGCGAATATATCGCAAGTGAAGCGCAATCTGCGCTCGGTGCGCGATCAGCTAATACTCGAGGCAAACGGTGTACGCACTGGCGACAAATATCGCCGCAAGCTGGCCGATCTGGAGTCACAGCTGGTACTGGCCACGCCCAATCTAGTTCTGCGGCTCGGCAATAAGGCCAACAATAAGACCATGACCTTCTTCCTCAGCTCCGATTTTGAGCGCACACAATGGATGGACTCGATAATGTCGCTCAAGGTATATTGGATATATAATGATAACCCATATTGCACATCATGCTTTAAACTTGATTCGTTTCTTGTGTTTTTCTTCTCACAGCAAAAGTGTAATCTGCCTGGGGCGAATACGATCAACTCGCTGGAGGTCACCGCTTTCATAGTGGCCATGCAGAAGGGCATGAAGACTGAAATGGGCTCGTATCTGATGCGCAACACGAACGATGAGAGTCTGCTCGTTGGGGATTTGCATGTTGGGGTGCAGGGACTGCAGGGATTGGAGCAGCAGGCCGATTTGTATATATGCATTGAGGTCGATTCGTATGGCCATTATTTCCGCAAGGCCACCACCAAAATGATCTGTCGCAGCCAGTGCCCGCTGTGGAATGAGAGTTTCATGCTCGAACTGGAGGGCAGTCAAAATGTGCGCATTCTGCTGTACGAGGCCAAGGAACGACCGCTGTTGCGTGCCAAACACATACTCAAAGTGAGCATCGAATAATCAGCTCAGTTATAGCCAGTTAGTTATATTAACTTGTTTCGATTTCTGTTCTTTTTTTGCATCCGCAGCTGAGCCGCAGCTGGCTAACGGAGACAACACAAACGCGCAGCATTAAGCTGAGCGAAACGCTCGAGCTGAGCGCAAGTTTCCGCTTTGTGCCTGGCGAGCTGTGTCGCGCCACCACCAAACCAGGCGCACTCTTCGGTGCCAAAATGAGTCAAGTATTAAAGTGAGTAACCAAACAACATGGAAATTTTCAAAAGTTTCCCACATCATTTGCAACAATTTGTTCATTTGTCAATTTGTCAATTTGCAGGCGCGAGAAACGCGACATTCCGTTCATCATCAGTGCCTGCATACGCGAAGTGGAGCGGCGTGGCATGCTCGAGGTTGGCTGCTATCGTGTCAGTGGCTCTGCCTCCGACCTGGCCAAGCTAAAAAAGGCATTCGAATCGGGTGAGACACAGCAAGCAACTATATATATATATATATATTTACTTAAGCATAATCTGCTCCCCCTCTCTTAATCCTCTCTAGATGCGTACGAGGCGGAGCAGCTGCTGCGCGAGGTGGACATCCATTCGGTGACGGGCATACTGAAGACATTCTTGCGTGAGCTTCCAGAGGCACTCTTCTCGGATCTGCTGTATCCGCGCTTCTTTGAGACATTCAGCGCATTTAGCAACAACAATGAAGCCACACGCATCAACGAGCTGCTCAAGGTTTACGAGGAGCTGCCTCCGGCCAATAAGGCCTCCATCAATATGATACTCGATCATCTAATCAGGTATGTGTGTGCTCGCTCCTAAGCAAAGTTTTTGAACGTAATCGATCATGATGATCTTCCTTTGCAGAGTGCACGAAAAGGAGGGGGACAATAAGATGTCGCTGCACAATCTGGCGATGGTGTTTGGTCCCACACTCCTGCGACCGGGACAGACGCAGGTGAAGCAAAAGGATCCACTTGCCGCCAGCACTGTCGATGTGATGGCCCAGGCGGGCATACTCTATTGTTTCCTGCAGGCCCGCATCAAGAAGGATTAAAATGCTAAGCGTTTCTTTCTTTTCTTTTTTCTCCAACTATACAAATATTAACAAAACATCAACAACAACAACAAAAAAAAAAAAGAACAACCATATTTATAACTATGGCCTATGCTTGAAACGCTCCCGCATAATCCCCAGATCCAACGCACATAGAAAAAGAGAAACACAAACTTAAGAGCTGCGGCCGATTTACTAGCCGAAACTAATTAACAGAACAAAGTGCTCGATTGCGGGCTACACACGCACACACACACACACACACACACACACACACAAACACAATAATACAATAACACGTACACACAAAAAAACACAAACACACACACAAGATGTATACATGCGTAGAGACAAGTGTTCAACACTGATCCTGTTTTGCTGGTCTTAGTCCAGCCGAATCCTCCTGCTCCTGCCCCACCCCCCTCCTTTGAAGGCTTTTAGCTGCTTTGCTCGTATACTCGTATACTAAATACGTATTTATAGAAATGAACTATATGCTTTACCCATACACATACAAATACAAACAAATATTATACATACACAGATATGCGTCCATGCGATGCACTCGCTTATTGCAACAATTGCAGCACTATGCGAAAAAAAAAACAATTGATAAAATGATATGGATATGGATACGGATATGCATATGAATATGAGAGGAAAATGTCAAATATTTTCAATATAACGAGTACACACACATATATTTACATATATATATATATATACATATATATATATTACTAATTAGTACTTTAAATATTACTAAATAAAACAAAAGAAAGGGAAATTTTTCAGTTTGCAGCTAGATTGTGGTAATGAAAAGGAACGCTGATAAATGTTGAAGATAAAAGATGATGATGATATATGTATGTGTATGCTTCAAAAATTATGTTTTTTTTTTGTCTTGTTTTGTATTAATTACTTAGGTTTTATATAAAAAGAAACGTAAAATAAAATATATTCTATTTAGAAATGTTTTTGTGCATTCTTTACTTCATTAACGGAACTGAAATATCTGTGGGATTGTAGGATCTCACTTCGTACAGCTGCGTATAAAAAAAAATGTCTCAAACTTGGCCAGATTTTTACAGAATTTTGACATGATTCGTTAGAATCGCAAGGATCAACTCAATAAGGATTATGGGGTCATCCAAGAAATCAAACATCCAACATTGAACAGTTCTCGATATCTCAAAGAACACAAACAAGATGAGTTGGGTGTCCTTTGACCAGCCTATAGCACTAATGAGTAAGATTCCTTTGACATATGACTGTGCATATACACAAGGATGTGAGGACTGGGTTATGGCAACTTTTTATATACAGAAAAATAATTTGCGTTTAGTTGGGCTGTCGTCCAATTTGGAATTGGCAGGATTCTTACTGACATTTGATTGCAAATTCTGAAAATCATTGATAACTGAAAAATGTTCATGATGAGTTTATGTAAATAATAACAAACACATTTTATACTTATCTAAATCATGTACAGGACTTAACTTATAATAATTATTAATATATTCAATCCTTAATCCTCTTCGTCGGGTGGCTGCTGAGTGCTGCCGTCGATGTCGAAATAGGCACGTCTGCTGCGCTTGGCCTCAACGGCCATTTGATTGCCATCGAATTTGGAGGCGGTGCGCTTGCGAAGCTCATCCACATCCTGTTGATCCTCGATGGAGGCCCACTCCAGCACCAGACGTCTGCCATACAAATGGGTACTGGCGCTGAGTGCATCAAACGCCCGCTTCGCATCCGCCTTGGTGGTGTAGTCAACAAAACCAAAGCCACGATGCGCATCCTCGCCGGGCGTCATCTTCTTGGGTATGCGCAGCGATGTCAATTCGCCAAAAGCCCTTCAAATAGTACAGATTGAACATGAATATTAGCCGCACCTCGACAGTGGATAGATTGTCCATGACTCACTTGAATATGTCGCGCACCTCGTGATAATGCGCCTGGAAGGGTATATTGCGCACCAGAATCTTGGTGCCAGTCTGTTTCTTTTGCGCCACCTGGCGACGTCGGGCTCCATCGTCTTGGGTTCTGTTTCCAAAGGTTGTAATAAGAGTAAAAAATATTGGGTTGCTTCTTTAGAAGATTACATACTTGAGGACACGATCGCTGCGCTTTAGCTCTACCAGATTGCCATCGAGCTGGGTTAGCTGCATATCCTTCAGTGCCTGCGAGGCGACAGCTGCCTTCTTGAACTGAATGAACCCGTAGCCGAGGGAATTCAACTGTCTGGGATTCTGCGGATCCTTGCGCTTGGCTATCTCCACGGTGTGCACGGTGCCCAAGTGTGCAAAATGTGCATGCACCGTTTCCATAACTGTCTTGAAATTCAGATTACGCAAAAAGATGGTCGTATTTGGTTCCGGCTCATCCTCCGCATCCTCAGCCTCCGGCTTCGGCTCTGGTTGCGTCTCCTTCTCCGACTGTTGCACAACGACCGTCTCTTCGGGTTTGTGTTCAGGCTCAGTTTTGGGTATAATCGGCTCGCCGCTGAGCGTTTTGGTGAACGTATGCTCCGGCGCCCACTCCAGATAGATCGGCTCAGTTTTGAATTTGGTGTAGGCGAGCTTCTTGAATGCTTTGCGCGCCTCTGACGGGTCAAAGTACTCGATGAGCGCCGTGACGCCGCTGGGTGGCAGCACGAGCCGTCCAATTGGACCGAATTTGCTAAAGATGGGCGAGAGATCGGCTACAGCGGTGCCCGCTGGCAGATTCTTTACCAGCAGCACAGTCCTGGATCGTTTCTGGTTGGGCTCATCGAAGGCGCTGAGGCGAACGCCCTCCTCCTCGAGAAAGCGTTTCATTTCGATAACGATTTGGGTTTCGCCGAGGGCGAGTCGCACAGCGGCACTGCTGCCGCCATCGCTGGTGTCCAGAATGCGCTCCTTGCTCGTATTAAACTGCTTGGCCAGCAGATCGGCGACAGCGTTCGCACCGAGGAACAGCGAATTCCAGCCAATGGGCTTCTGGGCGTTCTGCTTTAGCTTGAGCGCTTTTTTCTGCTTGAAGGAGAGATTCGCATTAGACTCCGGGTCGTCCTGCTCGGCGGCATTGTCCAGCTCCTTGCCGGGCAACAGATGCAACAGTCGACCATGAAAATCAGTGCCATCCAGCTCATTGAATGCCTTCACAGCATTCTCCGGTATCATAAATGTCACCGTGCCAAATCCCTTGATCTGACGCGTCACCTTATCCACGGGCAGATTCACCTCGACAACGGGTCCAAATGGCTTAAAGATCTCTTGCAGCTCCTCCTCGGTTGTGGTGTAGGCCAAATTGCGAAAGAATATGCGTCCCGATTCGGTGATGTTCTCCTCGCTCTTTAAGCCATCCATCTGCTGCTGCCACTTGGCATTGCCACCACCAGTTGCCACATCCGGTATAGCCAATCCGTTCTTATTCGCCTTTGTCACTTTGTTCTTTTCGGTGAAGTCCGAGAAGAACACCTGTTTGCCCTTGATGAAACTCTTGTTCTTGATCATCGCCTTGGTCATGTCGCGATCTGTTTTGAAGCCCACATAGCAGAAGCCATGCACCTTGCTGGGCAAACGCACCGAATACGGTTTCAGTGGCTTGAAGAACTTAATGACATCCTGTCGCTTCATGTTATACGGCACATTGTGGATTTTTAATGTAAACAATTCTAGATTACTTTTATCGGGCTTTGCATTTGCTTGCACTTTATTTTCTTTTGATTTTGGTTTGCTCTCGCCTTTGCCAGCCATCAAGGATTTCATGTACTCTATATCGCTGATGGGCTGCTCCGCCAGCTTTTCATCTGTATCTTCATCATCATCATCATCATCATCATTGTCCTTGTCCTTGTCCTCTGACAACGCTGCAGCTTTATCGGCCTCCTCGGCCACATCATCTGCTGCTTGCTGTGGCTCAGTCGTCTCGTCATCGGAGGCCTGCTCCTGGACCAGCTCGCTAATCCCTGCATCGTTGGCCCACAGCGAACGGGTCTTGTCGTGCGCCTGCAGAAACTCCTGGAAGGCTGGATCATCTTTGTGCTTGGCAAGTATCTCGTCAACTTTGCTTGACTTTGGTTTCTTTTCTTTGTTTTTGCTTTCCAGCTGCGGCTGTTCGTTATTAAGTTGCTCAAGATTCTTTATGGACTTGGCATGTTTGCTCCAAGATTGCGGTTTCTCCTCGCTGCCCAGAGCCGCACATGACTCGACACGGACGCGGCTCGTCTGTATGCATGTATTGTTAAAGTGGGAGATAGCCGCCTGTGCCTCCGCCTCGCTGCTGTAGCCCACAAAACAGAATTGACGGAATTTGCCATCGGGCGTATATTTCAATTGCAAATCTGTAATTATTCCCTTGCTGCCGAATATATCCCGCAGTTTATCCTCAGTGATCTGCAGGAAATCGACAATCGTTAGCACGATTTAGCACTATGTCAATGCTAACATTGATTACTTACATTCTTGGGCAGCTGTTTGACTATAATACGTGACATTGTAAACTTTACAATGGTAATATTACTGCGAAATTACAAGAAATGTCCACGGTTCGCACGTGTGGATGCCTGCCAACTTGTTGCAATAAAAAGTGTTGAGAAGCGGCAGATAACTATCGGACTATCGGAAATGAATTGCGCGGCTATTAACAGCGCTATGTTAGTAAATCAAATGGCATTAGCATGACTCTGTTATTTTAACTGATATAAATATTAAAATTTCAAAATGCTGTTGCAACATATCACTAACTTTTAATAATATTTAATAAGAAATAATTGATAAATTTTTAACAGCAAGTGCAGCAGTACTGTAACCCAATTGCAAATTAAAAGCCATTGTTGCTGCAACTATTTACAGCACTGTTTATGCAATTTAAATTTAAATTTAACTAAAGTATAATTTGTTAGATATTTGTGGATTTTGTCCAATAGCAGAAAATAGTTGAATAGCCATCCAAACTCAAACAAGTAAATCGTATAGATTTCAATTCAGCTATTTTTATAAATAAAAATAAAAAACAGACCTTGTTGCTGGAACGCTTTAAAGTGTGCGCATTTTCATCTTGTTTTTATTTTGAATCACTTATTACGCATAAAATTGAAATCAAATTTGAAGCGAGCTTATAATTCAACATAAAAACAACTTTCAACTACTCATATCAGCTTAGATTGTATTTCATTCGGCGCTTATCAGTTGTGGTGACAACAAAATGCTAACAAAATGAGAACAGGTGATGTTGCTTTTATCTGGTGACCACTGTATGGGGTCCAGATGCGCAGAGATCTCTCGCAGCCTCGACGAATTATAACCTTTGGAAGTCTATGACTGATATATGTAATTGAAGAATTCGAGGAAGAACGACGCATTAAGACTAAGTATTGGAGGGGGTGAAAACCCATCCCATCTTGATAAGACTGCAAGAAAGAGAGATATACAGAGATAGAGATAGAGAGAGAGAGAGAGCAAGAGTGAAAGAGAGAGATAGAGAGAGAGAGTTCGGTGCTCATCTTCTGTCAGTTGTTCAAGTGCGTTCATTAACGCTATATATTCCTTTACTATGTGTGATAAGAAAAACTCTCCAACTCTCGAACCAGCTATAAAGCCCCACCAGCTACAGTTAAAGCGATTTAGTTTGATCTTTGGATTTCTACGAGCAGCATCATTTTGGTGATTTGATTCCATATTGTTGACGTGCTTGCTGTGATAACCCAACTGTTTGACACTTGCATAAGTTTGCAGAATAGTGGAAAATTTTGTTTAGCACATCGTGTATAGAGGAATAAGAATATTGAAATGGAGGTGCCACCGCCCCTAGTCCTAAAGCGGCCGCTCTTTGTGCCCAGCAAGACGCTGATGGGACCGGGTCCATCGAATTGTTCACAGCGTGTGCTCGAGGCGATGAGTAATCCGGTCCTGGGACACATGCATCCAGAGTGCCTACAGGTGAGGCCTGACCAGATATATATATACATATATTTCCCTGTTTTCAATGATTAAAAACCAAACAGAGCACTGACCGAAAATTATATTGCTCTTTCGAGGCGAAGATGGAAAACGTGTAAATCTAAAGATAATAAAATTTTGCAGATCATGGACGAGGTGAAGGAGGGCATCAAGTACATATTCCAGACGTTGAACGATGCGACCATGTGCATCAGTGGCTCGGGGCACAGTGGAATGGAGGCGGCTCTGTGCAATCTGATTGAGGACAACGATGTCGTTCTCATGGGCATCTCGGGTGTTTGGGGACATCGGGCTGCGGATATGGCGCGACGCTATAACGCCGATGTGCGCTATGTGGAGGCGGGATTTGGTCGTGCTCTTACCCTGGATGAGATTCGCTTTGCATTCGATACACACAAGCCGCGTGTGTTTTTTGTTGCCCAGGGTGATTCATCGACCGGGATATTGCAGCGACATATTCCGGAGATTGGTGAACTGTGTCGGGAAAACGATTGCTTTTTGGTTGTGGATGTGGTTGCATCACTGGGCGGCACCAATTTCTTCATGGACGAATGGAAGGTGGATGTGGCCTATACGGGATCGCAGAAATCGTTGGGTGGTCCGGCCGGTCTCACACCCATCTCGTTCAGCAAACGCGCCATGACCCACATCCGGCAGCGCAAATCCAAGCCGAAGGTCTACTATTTTGATGTGCTGCTCCTCGGACAATATTGGGGCTGTTATGGCACCCCAAGGATCTATCATCACACAATCTCCACGACACTGCTCTATGGTTTAAGGGAGGCGCTGGCCCATTTCTGTGCGATGGGCTTGAGGAATGTGGTGACACGGCACCAGGAGTGCTCTGCACGGCTGCAGCTGGGCATCGAAGAGCTGGGCTTAGAGATGTTTGTCCAGGAGGAAAATGATCGTTTGTCCACAGTAAACACCATTAAGGTGCCCTACGGCGTTGATTGGAAAAAGGTTGCCGATTACGCAATGCGCAAGTGAGTGTAAATTTAGTCTATTCATTTTTGGATTTTTTTTATGCTCATCTGTCACTTATCCCATTAATTGTAGATACAATCTGGAAGTTAGCGGTGGGCTGGGTCCAACAGTGGAGCATGTGTTTCGAGTTGGGCTGATGGGCGAGAATGCCACACTGGAAAAGGTCGATATGGTGCTGAGCATTTTAAACGAAGCCATTCAGAGCATAAAGTTGCTGGCAGTTAAAACCGAACGTTCCAAAATATGATAATGCTTGACAAATACATTTATTACCTTTCTTCATTTCAATAAAATTACTTAAAAACACTTTAATAAGCACAGAGAGAAGTTAGCGTTGCAGTAAATTTAAATTCAAACTTAAGCGCCACTTTTAGTTAACAGTAACAAACTGCTTAACATTAAGCTCAGAAAGGCACTGTTAAGAAATCGTATTTTTACGCACTGTAAATCTTCTGATATGGCCAACGGCTACATTTTTTCCATTTTGGGGCAGCATGACACGCTGTTATCGATGATTAATCGAATTTATCGAGACTTTCAAAGATTTGATAAACCAAGCGGCATTTTATGTAAACAAATAATGGCAAGGAATTTCACTGCAGACGGCTAAAATATGCTCAACTTGCCGGTGAAATGTAGTTTCCCCATTTTGGCATAAACAAACATTGAACTAGTAGATAGCATATTAATTTATTGAACGCCCAGCGTAGACTAGAGCCCGTTCAAGCGCCTCTCAAAAAAAATAGTTGTAAATTGTACACTTAAATGTTTATTTTTTGACGATGTTGTCCATTTGTTTAGACATACAATAGTTGCTAGTGCTACTGCAACTGATTAATTAACCCTGCTTCTGGGCCAACTCGCGAGCCTTGGCACGCTCCAGCTTGGCGATGCGAGCCAAACTCTTCGAGCCAAGAACGCCACCGCCCCAGTGACGACGGATCTCATCGTGACGCTCATTGAAGTTGGTCCTGACAGCCTCGATCAGCTTGCTAAAGTTCGGCTTGTCGTTGTTCTCAACGGACGTCAGTGCCAAAGTGGTGCACGTCTTGCGGCGCACGAGGCGACCCAAACGAGCCTTGCCCTTCACAATGCAATAGGGCACGCCCATTTTGCGGCACAAGGCAGGCAAGAAAAGCACCAGCTGCAACGCGGGAGAGTGCGAAAGAGAGAGAGGGAAAACAATATCAAATTAATATCTCAAGATTTAAGCATGTGCTTTTCTTTTTGTTGATTGGTTTGGGGGCCAAGGAGAGAGTTGTGCGGGCGTTTTTCTTTGCACCAGTGTTGCCAGTCTTAGCTGTTTGCAAGAATTAATGACGTACGTAAATCAACATAAATAACGTAATATAAAAAATATCAATAGTGTATATTAACAATATTTAAAGAAGCAGCAGCACTCATTGCATACAAAATACTTTGCGGATAAATATATTCGTATTTTGAACAATTTTTGAAGTAAAAAGTAAAATAATAAATGGGTAAGACTAATTTGAAAATATGCAATAATATCGTTCTTCCTCTTCGTTTAATGATTCTACTTTAGAAATGTTGCCAATATCTGCAAGCACGCATTTCCTCATAAATAGTATATTCTTGCAAATCTGTAAAACACTTTCAAAGCATTTGCCATTTTCGGCTATTCTCAAAATAGTAGCTTGCAACACTAATGCGTAGCACACACAACGCAGACGACACACAAGGAAATCTCAGCTGTCAAATTACCACATGTTTCACGTTACATATTTCTTGAAACGCTTCAGTTGAAGAAATTCAAATTAACATCATTGAGGGAGGGGCTGGTTCTTGGAGAGATTGAAGCCGACGACAATAATTACCTCGAGGGGATCCACATCGTGAGCGATGACGACCAGCTGGGCTTTCTTCTGCTCGATGAGCTTGGTGACCGTGTTGGTGCCAGCGGCAACATAGCTGGGCTTCTTTTTGGGCTCCACTTCCTTGCCCTGAACTTTGGCCTCGGCTGTCTTCTTCAAGCGCTGCTTCTTGGCCAACGGCGATTCGGGACGATATTTCTCGAGCAGCTTGAACAACTTGACGGCAGTCGTCTTGTCCAGAGTCTGGGTGAATTGATTGATTGGTGGTGGCACCTTCAAACGCTTCTGGAGCACAGCCTTCTGCCGCTGGACGCGAATGTATTTGGGCCAACGCACGAAACGCGACAAATCACGTTTGGGCTGCACATTTTGCCCTGCAAAATGCAACATGAAACATTTTTAGTTTTGTGATCAATTTTGTACAACTTGCCGCAGCAGATTCTCCAATACCAATGCCAAAGTTCTTGGGACGCTTCTCGAAGAGCTGGTTGACAACTTTCTTGACAACTGGTTTCTTCACGGCCAATGGAGCTGGGGCCACCTTCTTCGTCACTGGCTTCTTCTTTGGCCTGGGCTGTAACACATATATAAGTTGATAGTTTTAATTACAGCACAAGAACAACAACAACACACACACACACACACACAAAAAACAAAACAAAATAAAAAAATAAAATAATACACTTTGCGGCACGATTTCCACATTAAATGTAGATTTGATTTGGTTGATTGGTATTGTTTACCTTCTTAACAACCATTTTCACGCAGTTTTATTCAAAGATGCTAACAAAAAAAGCAGATTTATTTGCGGGTCTTTAAAAAGACCAGCTTTACGTCTGCCCGTCAGAAAGGTAAAAGGAATGGCGACAGCGGCGGAAGTTGCTTGCTTGTCAAAATTGACACTTGACCATGGTAGGGTTGTATTTTGCACTGCTTGCCGTCGTCGGACAACAGATGGCGCACGCAGTCTTGCATGCGATAGCATTCGATAGCCGCATGGAAAAAATCGAAAAGAGAACAGCAGAAAATACTGAATATACTTGCAGTATGCACTTGGAAATGCGGTAACACTGTATTAACTATAATTTATCCTACCTGTTGCATTAACATTTGCGCTTGCGCTTAAATGTTAGAATTTGCATAGTCAATTAAATCAAATCCATACAAAGTGGATGTGTGGCATTTCATGTGTCGAACAAGCAAGCTGTGCAATTTTGTACGCCACGCGTAGTGCAGTAAAAGGTACATGGACATATAGGGCTGCAATGCAGTCCCCTCCCCCCGTTCCAAACCAGGCCACCATTTTTAATTTCTTTGTTTATTTTGTGTTCCATCTTCGTCGCAGTGTCGCAGCCGAATTTGAATGCATAGACACAACGAGAACGAGAACGAAAAACCACACACATAAACAAAACGCAAATTAGCCAAAACTTACAGAAATCAAAAGAGCGAGCCATAAACAAATAGTTTGCATAAAATGAAGTGAGTGCGCCAATCAATGCAAAATGGCCAGCAATGGGGCTGGTGGCACTGTTGCTGGCGCCGGCAATGCCGGAGCCTGTGCTGCCGTTGCTGGTGTCGCTGGTGGTGCCATCAATCACACGCACGCCGTCTGCGTCTGGGAATTTGAGTCGCGCGGCGGCAAATGGCTGCCATATTCACCGGCCGTTTCCCAACATTTGGAACGGGCCCATGTTAAGAAATTGACCCGCGTTATGCTGAGCGATGCGGATCCCAGCCTGGAGCAGTATTACGTTAATGTGCGCACCATGACACAAGAGTCCGATACCGAATCCGAGGCGGGTCTCCTCACCATCGGTGTGCGTCGCATGCTCTACGCCCCCAGCAGTCCCGCCGGCAAGGGCACCAAATGGGAGTGGTCGGCAGGCAGTGCGGACAGCAACTGCGATTGGCGGCCATACAATATGCATGTCCAGTGCATCATCGAGGACGCGTGGGCCCGTGTAAGTATCTACAGAAATATATATATATATGTTTAAATATAGCGTCACAGATGTGATCTTTTTATATAAATATATTGATTTTTATTTGTAATGTGTTTTAGATGTCAAATCGAATATTGGCCAAAAAATTAATTCGAATTAATGTTGAACTATTTTTTAATACTTCAATTAACATCTTGATTCTAATTTAAGTACTATATTTAACATTGTATATTAATTAAATGTGCTGTTTGCAGGGCGAACAAACATTGGATCTGTGCAACACGAACATTAGCCTGCCATACACGATAAATTTTTGCAATTTGACGCAAATGCGTCAGCCGAGCGGACCATTGCGTGGCATACGTCGCACCCAGCAGGCGCCGTATCCGCTGGTCAAACTGACGCCGCAGCAGGCGCTCCAGTTTAAGGTGACGAGCACTGGCAATGGCCACGACTATCATCATCATCAGCATCAGGGGCAGCAACAGCAGCGCAATAATACACTGCCCAAAATGGGTGTGATGTTGCCAGCGATGCACCGACAGCAGCATCCGTTGCCCATGTCCGTGAGCAGCAATTCGCATAATCATCATCATCAACAGCAGCAGCAGCAGCAGCAGCAGCAGCAACAACAACAACATCAGCAGCAGCAGCAGCAGCATCAACAGTTACAGCAGCAGCAACAGTTGCAGCAGCAGCAGCAGCAACGCAAACCGCACAAAAAGCATAGCGAAATATCGACAACAAATCTACGCCAGATACTCAACAATCTAAACATTTTCGGCAGCAGCACTAAGCACAGCAACAGCAACAACAGCAGCAATAGCAATAATAGCAACAGCAATGCCCACAGCAGCAATCATTTGACGTCAGCAACTGGGTCGGGTGGATCAAGTGTTGCCGGTTCGACGCTGCATCTGATGCAGCATCATCATCATCATCATCACCATCATCAGCATCAGCAGGCGCACTTCTCGCACAGCGGCAAAAGCATGCTGACCTCCTCGATGAACAGCCATCACAGTCGCTGCTCGGAAGGATCATTGCAGTCGCAGCGGAGCAGCCGGATGGGTTCGCATCGTTCGCGATCGCGAACGCGTGCCTCCGATACGGATACGAATAGCGTTAAATCGCATCGACGGCGACCGAGCGTTGACACCGTCTCCACGTATCTCAGTCATGAGAGCAAGGAGAGTTTACGCAGTCGCAATTTTGCCATATCAGTGAATGATCTGCTCGACTGTTCGCTGGGAAGCGATGAGGTGTTTGTGCCATCGTTGCCGCTATCGTCGTTGGGCGAAAGGGCGCCCGTACCGCCGCCGTTGCCCATGCCGCATCATCAGCAGCAACAGCAGCAGCAACAACAACAACAGCAGCATCAACAGCAGCATCAGCAGCAGCAACAACAGCAGCAGCAACAACAACTACAGCTGCAACAACAGCAATCAATCGCTGGTTCGATTGTGGGCGTGGACCCGGCCAGCGATATGATATCGCGTTTTGTGAAGGTCGTTGAGCCGCCCCTCTGGCCGAATGCCCAGCCCTGCCCCATGTGCATGGAGGAGCTAGTGCATTCGGCACAGAATCCTGCCATATCGTTGAGCCGATGCCAGCATTTGATGCATCTGCAGTGTCTCAACGGCATGATCATAGCACAACAGAATGAACTCAATAAGGTGAGCAGCAAAACGTTTTCACATATTTCCATTTGAAAAAGTGTATCTCATAGAAGCTTTTACGAGTGCTAAACAAAATAGATTTGCATAAATCAACTGCTTTCTATTTGACTCGCTCTGCATCATTCCAACTCACTCATTCTTTCTCTTTCACTCCCTCTCTGTGTCTGTCTCAGCAGCAGAACCTGTTCATTGAATGCCCCGTTTGTGGCATTGTGTATGGCGAGAAGGTTGGCAATCAGCCCATTGGCAGCATGTCCTGGAGCATCATTAGCAAGAGTCTGCCCGGCCACGAGGGTCAGAATACCATACAGATTGTATACGAGTGAGTAGGCAGCAAACAGCAGACCATCTCACTCTAACTAATTATTTGTGGCTATTTTTTTGTTTATTATTTGAAGCATTGCATCGGGCCTGCAAACTGCTGAGCATCCACATCCGGGACGCGCCTTCTTTGCCGTTGGATTTCCGCGCATCTGCTATTTGCCGGATTGCCCGCTCGGCCGGAAAGTGTTGCGCTTCCTGAAAATCGCCTTTGACCGACGGCTGTTGTTCTCGATTGGACGATCGGTGACCACCGGTCGCGAGGATGTCGTCATTTGGAATAGTGTCGATCACAAGACACAGTTCAACATGTTCCCCGATCCAACCTATTTGCAGCGCACCATGCAGCAGCTCGTACACCTGGGCGTTACGGACTGATCTAGTTGCCCACCCACACTTAATCTCAATGTTCTCGCTCTTCCATATGTCCTTTCATTATTAATATTATTATTATTTTTTTTTTTTTGTTTGAACAATCTCAATGTGTGTGCAATTTTATTTGAGTTTTTGTTTTAATTTAATTGTATTACTATTATTTTTATATTTTTGTGTATACATTGTATGTGTCCGCCAGCGTTCGAGCTGCTCGAACCCTAAACTAAAAAACAATCGCAAATGCAAATGCAATTTCCATTTTGAATTCTCCATTTAATATGACCTCGATCTGTTCTTCCAATTTGTAGTCGTTAAGAGTAATGCATACATATCATGTATTGTATTGTGTATTGTATTTAAATATCATATAGATATATATACACATATATATATAGAATTAATTACTATATAGTCTATAAGGCCATGCATTCTCTTCTCGCTGCATTGCCACGCTAGGAATTCCAGAACCTATTAGTATTAGTATTATATTTAGTATATCTAAGCGTTTAAGTGTTAAGCTGTGCCAAAATTCTCAAATGTTAAATAATTCTTTCGTCGATTCGAATTTATAACCATATCTCAGTTCAATTTCAGTATAGATTTTATTTAATATATATATATATATATTATTTTTTTTCGTTTTAATAGCCATAGTAATTGCACTACAGAGTATTAGATAAAGGCAGCTTTGCTAGACAAATACATCATTCGAATGATCTTTTCTATATATCTATATCTTTTTTTTAATTTCCATGTGAATCCTTTCATTTGTATTAGTTGCTCATTTGTAACATTCTTGGTAATCGTTGTTGATTCATGATTTTCATATTATTTACAAACTTCGAAACTTTCCATTCAGCTCATTCGAATGATTATTTCAAAATGTTTCTTCAATTTTGTGTTTTGATTTGGAAAACGGTCTTCAATTAATATGTCATTCCAACACATCAACTATTAGTAGCTAATACTATTTTAAATATGTTTACATACGCACACATACACATATTCATTACACACACACATACATATATATACATGTATGTATACTATTTTATATTCGCACACATTAATACATGTAGTTTTTTTTCAATTGTTGCTTTCATATTGATATCATCTCGACGACATTCTCGAACATACGATACGATACATATAGATTTAAATACTACATATATATATATATATATATATGTATATATATATACATATATAAAGACAGCTATTGGGCATGCCCGTTTATAATATAACTAAGTTGTATTTAGCACTGATTAGTTGTTAGTTAACTGCATTCAGTTTGGCATTAATTTAGCAATAACTTTACAAGTTTATATACAAATTGATTCTTAACTGTAAACTTAGTTTAAATAAAAAGCTACAGAAATGTTTTAAATGCCTTTTTTCAAGCGAAACATATATCTGCCATATGATTTATCGGTGCACAGATGCGCAACTGTTGGCAAACAATTAACAGCATCCTACAACCATAATCGATTGCTTGATATTCTATATTTTATATATCTCCGAAATCTGCGCTTTCTAGTGTTGAGTTCGTGTCACGCACGCACGACACGCGAGTCCATCTCTAGTTTGGAATTCACCCACAAAATTTCACACACAAATTGGTATTCAAATCGACTGCACTTTAATTGCACATTTGTTGTTGCAGTTGTGGTTACACTTGTTGTTGCAATTGTTGTTGCAATTTGTTGTTGCAATTGTTGTTGCAGTTGTTGTTGTCGTCGACAAATTTAGCGCGTCCAAGGTTTACATACATTTAGCGATTTCGCCTGTGAATCACTTAAAATAAATTAAAATCAATTTTTGTGCATTTTTCATGCGTGATATTTTCGCTCTGTTCGCTGCCTGCATATTGGCCACAAAAGTTGCCCCCGTCCTTTTATGGCACTTGTGGCAGCCACTTGCGGCTGTGTGTCGTCTGTTTTCGTTGTTCTTTTTTTATTGCTGTTGTTGTTATGTGACATCGTCTGCCTACGCCTATGCCTGGCATCAGTGTCTGCGTCTCCCCCCCCGTCTCTGCTGGTCTCCCTCTGGCCACACTGCTGCCCTGGCAAGGACAGCTTAACCTTCGCCTCGGTTGCGTCACTTTCACTCGCTGATCAGCAACTGTTGCAACTGTTGCAACTGTTGGTCCCAGCCAGCTGTTGTTTTGTAGGCGCATTTGAGACGCATTTGCCACTTGTTGCCACTTGTCACCAATGGCTTGATGATGCCACAGGGCAAAAATTGAAAACTTCATTGAAAATTACTTAGAAACAGCTACAAGGCTCCCGCACTCTCTCCCTCTCTCTCTCTTTCCCCTCTCACTCCAGCATATAGTTAATATAGGAATTCGGGTGCTTATATAAGCACATTTAGATAGCATCTTTGAGTCGACCACTCGCAACTTGTTGTTGTTGCTGATCTCCTTGTGCCAGTTGCATGTTGAAAATGTTTTCCTAGAATTTTGCAGCATTTTATTCGATTTCATTTGATTGACACTGAACGTTGACGTTGACATTCAATGCACACACACACACACACACACACTCACATGCACAACAACATGCGTACATCATCGAACTCATCCACTGGTTTTCTACATATCCAGCTTGTGGTTTTGGCCAAAAAAAGTGCTCACAACCCACTGGCCATGTGGTTTTTTTTACAGATTTTTATATTCGTTTTCTGTTTTTTGTCGTTTATTTATTTATTTTTTTTTTGGCGTTGCACTTTGCATTTCGATAAGGCTACGCAATTTTTGGTATGTTGCATGCCACAAGGGCGCAACTGCCTTATCGAGAGAACTGGCTGTGCCAAAGACTTGAAATTTTCAGGGATATCAGCCAGATCTCAGTTGGCTCCAGCTTCCAATTGACAACTGTAAGATAATTATCGATTTTTCGATCAAATAGAAAATATCAAAACGTAACGAATGAAGTCGATGAACACGTTGCCGACAACAGATATCTAATGGAGCGCCAAAGGAGCTAAGATGAAAGCCAAACTGATGAGCTTGGGCCAGTGGCCATCGGATGACAACGATAGCCAGAGCGAAACAGATGAGACCAATAAGTGGAGCAACGTAGCCGTATTATCCTATCCAGTCCAACATCGAGAGAAAGTGAATCCAAGCTGGCCACAAATATGATGCCCACTAAACGTTGACCACGTCATCCTCAGCCAGACCAAAAGGATGTTGGCTCCAGTGCACCAGTTCCAGCTGAAGATCAACATTGAAATGGTTACAACAAATATTCCAAACTGAAAAAAGCTACGGTTCCAATTACCTGTAAAATCAAAATTGAATTACTCAACAATTAAGCTTTCGACTTTCGTTTTTAAATTTTGAATTAATTAAATATTATTTGCATATCCGATAATTCCCGGAACAAACACATTTTTACGAATAAGTGCGCTAGATTTGGATGGATTAAGATTATAAATTATTGCAATTTAGGGTGTATTCTCCTAAAGCTTGTTATCTCCCTTAGAATCTGTGTATTTCAGTTGTTTTTAGATAGCAATGTTGAAACATGTGTCGCCTGGAAGTGCTCGACTAGCAGACACCCTATACTCAGCTGTTAAATATATTGATTAAGAATAAATAATTTTAATTATGAATTAATTTGCTTTATCTGTAAAATTGTGTTTTTACTTCTTATCCATCATTTATTTCTTGGAATATTCGTTTAGTACAGGAGAACTTATATTTACAAGTGACGGACAGGCGGACATGGCTGGATCGACTACAAAACAACCGTTTGCCCATTTCTAATTGGAAGCGCTTATAAAGATGGTAAAATAGTGCAAAGAAAACAGCCAAATGACTGCAAATTGTTTTTGGTGCGCCAGCAAACAAAGCAAATCCAAGCAGCACAAGCCAAAATCAAAGAAATGCTTTCCTCTTCAGCTGCTACAGTTGCGCAACGGAAAAAGAAAAAAAATGGAGGACGACAGAGAAAGAGGAGAGAGAGAGAGAGAGAGAGAGAGAGACAGTTATGCTTGACTTTGACCAATGAAAACATGTTGATTGCGTCGTAACAGTTATGTTCACTGAATTGAAAAATCAAAATTGAGACGCACAATAAAAATAAGACATAAATTATATAAATTTCATGCAATTGCAGAAGGATCGAGAAAGAGGCTGAGTTTCCCTTGTTAAATTGTTGCTTTAATAAGTGCCATAGAATCAAATACGCTTCCAGCAGATTTATTTGATGTTTTTTGCGCAAACTAAAATAAAAAAAACTTTTAGTTGCGCAACAGAAGAGAAGTCCTTGTAGCATCGTCTGTTGTGTAACTCTGTTTGTTGTGGCATTGTGAAGGTTATGTGTGATTTGTGAATTGCATCATTGTTGTTGTTGCTGATTCCTTGTGACAACTACACACACACACACACACACACACACAACAGGCACTCACCGATATTTGCGACGAGGCGAACCACATCCGGAGTGGCGAAAACTGGGAGTTAACCGCGCTGCCCACAGCTCTGCCCTCAGCCTGCTCAGCTGTAGCTCAGATAGTTGCTGCTGCTTACCGATAGTGGCGCTGCTGCTGCTGCTTCTGCTGCTGCTTGGCGCCTATCTCATCTCTCTCTGCTCAGATGGGGAGCCTAAATGCAGCAACAATTGCAGCTAGCACAATCAGTTAAGAGCCTCTGCTCGTGCCAAACGGTTGTGCGCATCTTTTTGCATCCCAGTTACACCAAACATCAAAACATCCCAGTTACAACAACAACAACAACAGCAGCCGCAACAACAACAACATAAAAAAAAATTATTTGCCAATTTTGCCTTTTTTTTTGGTGCGTTTTATTTTTTACTCGCAAAATATTCGCGTGTGCCGGTAATAACAACATCAATAAGATTGACAATAAAATAGTTTTACTTGCTTTGCCAACCACAAATCAATCAACAGTTTCGTGTAATCCCCAACCGACACCCCCGCCCAACCGACACCACCACCACCACCATCACTTTTTTCGTTTCTCGATCATTTTCTGGGAAATTAACTGCAGACGCGTAATTTAAACTCTTCCGCACTTAATACAATTACAATTTCAATATTTGCTTAGAGCTATATTTTATTTCTAATTGTGTCTGTTTATTTACTTTTTGTTGTTGTGTATTTAAATTGTTATTGTTGTTGTTTCTGCTGTCGTCGGTCTTCAACTGTCTGTGTTTGTCTCCAGTTACCAAAGCCGCGCCGTTCTCGACGACATCTCTGATAAGCAGTTAATATAACAGGTGAGAATGGCACACACACACGCACACACATACATACATACAGACAATATGCACTCGCATCCACGTCAGTGTTGTCAACTTTTGGCGTGAAATTACGGCTTGTTTTTGGTAGGCATATAAAGTTTTTCTGGCTTTTAGCTTTAAAGTTGTTTGTTGAATATATCCAATTGATTCCCCTTTAAGCATTACAATGGGCTAGAAATGGTAGTTTAAAATCGTGCTCATGAATGCAGCAGAGAGGAAGAAGCGTCGATGATCTATGAAATATAAGATATATATTCATGAACAGCATTAACAGCCGAATCGACCTGGAATCAAGCTGTGTTTATTAATATTTCTCTTGCAGCTAAGCAAGGCTCTCATAAATATGTAAAGCAAAAAGGTAAATTAAATTGGCAACACTGAAACAACACACATACACACACGCACACACACATTTGCGCACGTGTGTAAATTGAGTTCCACAAAGTTCTAAGCGATTTGCGGTTTTCCTGTTGGCTCTTTGGCGCCATCTAGCGGCAAATCAAGCAATCAATCAACAAATCGCATCTCGCATTACGAATTTTGTCTCCCCATCCAATGATTAGTTGCTGTGGGCGTAGTTGTTGTTGTTGTTGTTAATAGTTGTTATTGTAATTGTTATTGTTAGTTGTGATTGTTATTGTTATTGTTATTGCTGCTTCGCATAAATCAAATGCAACTCACGCAAAATTGAATTTCAATACGCAAGCTAAGCACACACTGACCATATATTATGCTATATATTTTAACGATCTCGTCTCTCCATTCGGATAGATAACCCCAAACGATTTTTAATTGGCTTGCGCAGCGACAACATTTTTGGGCATTCAAATTATTTATGAGTCCGTCTCCATTTATATGTGCACATATGTATCTATATATTTATCGCTTATCGTTTCATTCGGGGCATTGGCCACGCGCCTTCCTACGCGCTTCTCACTCTCGAATCAATCGATTGATCCATCAAAATTGAGAGCTCACAAATTAGTAGACACAGCAGCACATAAACGATAATCTTTGAATTATGATCGAGTTTCATTCAATTTCAATTTATGTATGTTTCATATTGTTTTGGGCAGAAGCACATCTTTCACATCCAAATATCAATGATACATCATAGTTAATATACACTGTAATAAAATGGTCTGTTGTGGCTTCTGAGAAATGGCTTAAAATGGCTTCAAATTTGATAAGGCTTTTGATAACGAACTGACCTATTTGTCGCATTGTTTCACCTTCGTTTTCAAGTACAGCCAACGTTTATACTCGGGTTCAACTCTCCTCTCAGCCTCTATCGCCAACTTGGCCAACTGACTTATTGACTGTCTGACAATCGGCGATTGTCAGCCTATTTGCCCAATTGCGGTTTTGAACTTGTTGTTGTTATTGTTGCTGCCGGACGGCCAAAACTGACATGCCCCACCCGTCCTGTCCTGTCCATCCCCCTGTAACCCTGCACCACCTGCTTGAGAACGTGCTGTGGATTTGAAATGTGGTTTTTGCTTTTGACCGAACATCGTTCGATCGTTGATCGTTGATCTTAACCAAAACTGAAAACCCAAATGCGACGCTGGCGGCCGCTTCAACAAATCACAAATCTCAGCAACAACAACTGCCAAACCAATGAGCAAACAACAATTGCAGCAATAAACCATAACGAACAACAACAACAACAACAACTGCAACAGCAACAACAACAACAACAACAACAATATTCTGTTTGTCATTTGCCATGTTTCATTTTTAACCATTTACGGGGGAAATGTCACAACTTGTTTGGGGAGCACTTGGGGACTTGGACTTTGGTGGCATCCACATATCTGGTTCGCCTCGTCGCCTCACACTGGAGTGCAACAAAACAAACACACAGCAAAACTCACACAGATCATGATAAATTGAAAATAATATTATTGAATCTATGTACGTATGTGAATTTAGCATTGCATGTATTTATCTACATATGTATATGTATTTTTTAATATGATCCATACACACATACATACACACATACATGCATAAACTTGAGCAACTGCAACGGCCACAGAATCACATGAATCACAATGAAAAATGCATTCGCATTTGTAGCGCCAACAAGCAGCTGTCTGCGCATGACAGTCGCAACTGAACGACTACCAAATACCCTATACCAAAAAGTTTATTAGCTTACATTTTGATTGATTGATTGTACATTTATGATTATAATTGTTGTCTTTCATTGACCATAAACAGAAATATTTCACTTGTATGAACAAGTTTTATTTTTTATTTATTTTTTTTGGTTAGTATATCAATTAGATAAGCTTAGCTAATTTGTGTTGCATACAACATTTACGTTGGTTATCGGAGAGTTATCACATCAAATGGAACAAATGTATCTGTAGAAGCATAAATCCTTGAAACTAGAGACTTGAAAATTGGCATAAATAATTGGTTTAAAGTTTTTGACAGTCTGCAAATAAGACGCCAAAAATTTATTGATCTGTGTAAGCTATCTCCAATTTAATTGAGATAGAGCCCATATATATATATAGATATATATATATATGATAGTCGATCTAACTTGCTTTGTTTTGCTTGTAGGCTCTATCTCAATTAAATTGGATATACCGTATACAGATCAAGAAGGTTTATGTATATAAACTCTTATATAATGTTATCGCCTTTCGTCGAATTTATTTTTGTTGCCGATTGTTCCTTTGGCAGCTATATGCTATATACTGGTTTGATCCGCCAAAGAGGCGGATATATTCGGATATATGCTAATCAGCAATATATATATAACTTATGGTGTCGAAGATATCTCCTTTAAGGCGTTACAAACTTGACCACAATATTATAATCTCTACCAAATGAAATTATCTCTTTGCAGGAGTCGCCACAGTTGAACGTTGCAAGTTTGCGTGCGTGCGTGTGTGTGTGTCTGCTTTGCCATGGAACTGGAATGCGATTTGGGTGCCATACAAAACGAGGAATTGCTGAGGAAAATGGTAAGTGAAGCCAATTTGTTCAAGTTGAAAATCATTTACAAATTCTACCTTAAAAAATCGATTGTGGCTCGAAATTTGCCAATGCCATAAATTAGTCAAAACTTGGAATTCTAGATCATTATTTGGCCTATAGATTAATTTTGAAATATTTTTGTTATGTGTATAATTATTTGAACACATTTTCTACAATTTTTCATCAATTTGTTCAAAAGTGTTTTTTTTTTAACTATGATAAAGAAAGCTTCTTTTTTCTTATATTCTTATATAATAAGGCATGGTTTTTCTCTAAGTGTACTTCGCGCTCGCCTCACTCTTGTTGTTGGGGCTGCTGCTGCTTTAAGCTTAAACCACCTGTTGCAAGTTCATTGCCTCTCAGTCAGTCACTCAGTCAGCCACATCGCCTTTAAAGCTGCGACTCATAAATTCTCGAACCAGCTGAAGATTCGCTGAGATCCAGTCTCCAGTCTCCAGCAATCCATTAGCCCGTTCAACCTGACCAAATTGGGTCATTCACGGGGTTGGCCTGATCTGTTCTCATCGTTGAATGTGTGGGCTGCTTTGACTGACTTGGCTTGTCTGACTTGGCTTATACAATTATCGTTAAAAAGACATTAAAAAAAAAATATTAAAAAAAAAATCAATAGAAAAATGATGACGATGTCGCTTAACTTGGCCAAATGATGTACGAGCTGGCTACAATAGAAAAACATCTATATTAATAATGGTAATAAATACGAAAAATATACAAAAATAGCAGCAGACGTTAATCAGCCCACGCAGTCAACGTTGCTGGCTGCGACGCTGGCTGAGACGGCGACGGCAACTGAGCTGGCGACAGCGATGTCTGCGCTTGAGCTGGTCTTTTTCTCTCGCTCTCGCTCTCTCTCATTATTTAAAGCGGCCAATTGGGCTGCCTGATAAAATGTATCGGTTGCTGATGTCACAGTTGAGATCGTGTCGTGACACGAAAATGCACAACTCTAATTTGGATCATTTTTAAGCCTTATGTATATAATATAAATGTATATATATATGTATATAATTTAAAAGAGGTTGTCAGCCAACAAGAAGAAGACTCCAATTGTAAACAATATTTAGAATTTATGAAAGGCGACACGCGTCCATCTCTAGTGTTCAGTTTATTGAATGTTGAATTTTGGATTGGATGACTCATGCGACATGAATCAATTTTCAAGCCGCATTTGAACTCGCCTTATCGCCACAGCCACAAATCCAGTTAGCCCGGCCTTAGCTCCTTGGAAGCGACGATGACGCCACAGCTGAAGCTGGAGCTGCGGCTGAAGCTGAGGCTGAAGCTGAGAATGTATCTGAATCTGTATCTGGTCAGCTACATTGGCAATTGGCAAAGTCTGTTTTATTATTTGTGCTGTGGTTTTTCTTTTTACTGTTTTTTGTTGTTAGGTGCTTTTGCGCGTTGGCCGCTTTACAATTGCGCCAATCTCTCGGCCATGATTTGAAGCCAAGTTTGCCGCGTGGGTTGCTGATGCTGGCGTTGATGCTGCTTGTTGCTGCCAATGGTGATGCTGATGTTGACGTCTGACGCTAACTGCAAAACTAAATCAATAAAAACCTGAGCTACAATTGGCACAGAGACACCCGCTATGGCCATCTGTCCGTCTGTCCGTCAGTCCGTCCGTCTGTTTGCTGACCAGATCTGTGGCAACGGGCCAAATGCAGGCAAACAGCAAGTGAACTGGTCACGTTGCTGCTTATTGTCTATCTATCGTCTATCGTTAATCGTTTATCGGCTGCCTGCCGTCTAGTCACGACGCGTCGTCTGCGCAGCGTCTGCGATGAGTAATTTTTTTCTTCTCATTTTTCGAGTTTTTGCTTTTTTGATGAGTGGGCGTTTTTTTGGATTCATTTGGTCGAATTCGTGTTGACAAAATGTTTACGAATCGAAATTGAAATTGGAATTGGAATTGCAAGAATGACACCCACCCAAAACATGATCAATTCGCGAATGCCATTCAAGTGATTTATATATATACATTCATATATGTATTTATAAGTCAAGTAATAGTTTTACTTGCGAGCAGTGGTCGTTGGTGTTAATTCTATGATTTATGTGGTATATGCATGATTTTATGATTATCGCAGATCTATTTTAATTGGATTTCTTAATTTTCGAATTTGCGATTCAAGTCGAAGTATTGAAAACAGTCTCGTTTCTGCAATTTGGCATTTCTAACCACTGTGCATACACACATACATTGATTGGTCAGCAATTGGGCAGTTGAACTATGCACTTGAACACGTTCGTTGTTGTTGTTGTTGTTGTTGCTGTTTCTTGCTGAGCTTTCGAAGTTTTCCATTTTTGCACGATCGATTAGCAAAACCCACTGGCTATGTCATTATGTAGCTAGCCTCTGCCTACCTTATGCAAATTTTGCTCAATCAGTGGAGTCATCATTAGCGCCAAACTGAACTGTAAATGACGCTTTTTATTTTTATTTTTGCTGCGGATTGACGAACATTATCGAATACCCTTACAAGAATCAATAGCTATTAATCGATTACGAATCGAATTGTAAAATTACAAATATGTAATTCCTATTCTTCTTAATTATATAATCCTAGAAATATTAGAGTAGACTTAGCAGACATAACCTCAAAAGCGAATGCAAAGTAAAAGTTACTCCTTACGTTCATAACATAAGCGCCAATTGGTCACTTTACATTAATGTAAAGATCTTCCAATTAGGAATACACAGTAATGGCTATGCCTAAGCTTTATAGGAAAGTCAATAGAGCCCTAGACACCAATAACAACAAGAAGCAAAATCAAACTTTCCGTTATGTTTTTGTTTTCTTTCGGGTTACATTGCGCACCTTAAGCAAAGCAAATTCAAATAGTTGACAGCGCAGTTGGCAGCGACCGCTGCACTGATAGTGGGCAAGACACGCACACGCACGCAAGTCAAGGCAGCGCAAAAGCACATACAAAATAAGCACGCATAGCCCTCGATCGAAGTCGGCGTCGCTGTCGCCGCCACCGTTGCTTGCGCTGTCATCTTCGCGGTGTTGTTGTCGTCGTATTCGGTCATATCTCTGCTACTTGAAGCTTGTTGCTGCTAACTGCGCTGCCCTGTCGTCATCAGCTGCGCTGCTTTGGCTGCTGCTGCTGTCTAAGCCTCGTCCACTTTACGCGGCTTTGATTCTGAATGGGCGAACTTCAGTCTGATTTTGGTGCTCGATCGATTGCAACGTGCCGACGCTCGGTTATTAACGAACTCAACTCCCAATAAGAAGTAGCAGCAGAAGCAAGCATAAATAACAACAACGCACAAACAAAAATTTGTTTTTTTTTTATTTTATACATAACTTTTTTTTGACGACTTTTAATTCAATTGCCGCACGAGCTTAAAGAACATAAGCCAAAAAAAAAGCCCGAAACCAGCAACAGGATTAGTCACACCTAACCGAGTGTTTTTTTTTCATAAGTGTTTGCCGGTGCAAGCTACAACAGTAAAAAAAAAAACAAAAAAACAGAAAAAAACATACCGAACCCAACAATAACTCAACGAAATTCGAAAAAAGGGCGCAACAATCATTTTTACCTGCCCCAAACATAAAAGAAACTTTATTTTCGAGCTTCTCTCATTTGACGGAGACACTGCGATTAACAGAGGTAAATTTTTATACTTTTTTTTTGTTTTTGATTTTATATATTCTCTCCATAATTTTCACACTTTGCGAACAAATTTGGTAGTTTATTTGCTTAGCGGGGCGGCAACGAATATTTAAATTTTTTGGTTTGTTGTCTTTTTTTTTCATAACGCTTCGTTAGTCAGCAACGCAAGCGTCGCTGTCGCCGTCGCTGCCGGCGACCGTGTCAGCTAATTCGGTTGTAAACAAAAAACAAAAAAAGTCCCTTATCTGCACTTTAGCGACTTGGAAATAAGATTCCAAATGCGAAAACGATTACGACTACGATTGTGTACGTGTTTATATATATATATATATATATATATATATAGGCGACTATGAGTGATCGTGTCATCATTCTTTATCAAGATCTTCTAGTTGAAACATTGCAAATACAGCTATAAAATTTTGATGATAGAGAGGGTGTAATGGGGGGGGGGGGGGGTTCTAGGGAGGGCGTTTGCTAATCTCGAATTGAATCTACTTACAATGGAACCTGTTTCCAACAGCCTGTTGGCCTTGCCAAACGCTATGAATCTTCCTCTCTCTCCTCCCACTCCCTCTCCCTCTCCCTCTCCCTCTCTCTCTCTCTCTTCCAGCGATAAGATCATGGACAAAAGAAATTCACTATAGTATAGGATTTACAGGTGATACAAAAAATAAAAACAGTTTATCATACATGTATTATCATGTCATGTCCACCACTATAAAAATACAAAAAAAAACAGTTTTTCCACTTTTGTTCCACTTAATTTGTGCATCGATCACAAATCGATTAAGTTAGCTTGTTTTAATGACTGTTAGTCGGTTTGTCAGTTAGCTTGGTTTAATTCAGTACATGATAAAAAAAAATACCACCGTTAAAGTTCCATTAGTTTTGCGATCTTAAAAGTATTTATACTTGCTATCATTTTACTGAATTTTAAGACATCCAAAATCTGAAGTATTCTATTCACTGACTCAATTTGATTAATCTCTTTACAATTGGTAGACCACCTTCTATAACTCATAATTTCGACAGTTCTTGCTTTTCAAAAAATATGTTATATGTTATATATATGTTATATATATATTAAATTGCAATTGGAAAGTTTATAGTTTTTTAGCTGCGTAGATTTTCAAAAATACTAGTTTCGATTTCAGATGCTCTAGTTAACAAGTCGATATTTTCTGGATATTTATCGTGGGAAATTCCATTTTAAAAATTCGTCGAATTTCTCCGTTTCAAATGATAGAGATTTCGCCGTTGACCCAAAATGGGATCGTATTGCATTGTGAATTTCAAACATGTTGACAACTCCATCGATCAACTTGACAAAGTTTCCCACACACACTTACACACACACACACACACACACACACACACACATACACAGACATAATAACTCATCCCATTTGGTAAACATTATCTGTGACTTTGTCATGTAATTTATGTATGTGATTAATATGCATGATGTAAAAACCTCGAAAGCGCTCCAGATTTCAAGAACAGTCGCCGCATATTTAATTCACCTGGGCAATGTCAGATCCCAAAGAAAGAAAAAATCAGCATATTGAAAAAAAAAGACAGACTGAAAAAAATCTGAAGCTGAAATTGAAAACAACCTAGAACCCAAAAAAAGAAATTCACTTGTGTACTTTAAATATGCCGCAGAAAAACGAATAACGACAGAGACAAGTGACGATTGTCAGATAGTCGATAGTGGCCGACTTGAAGATACCATGTAAATAGGAGTATTTATTTTTGTTGTATTATTGTCCTAAAAGGATGTCTTAACAATAACGGCTTATGCTCTATGGCATAAGATGTATGTCTATATAAGAGTAAGCATTCTGCTGACCTGAACTGAACTATATACTTTGTTTTTGCCATAGCATAGGGTATATACAGGGTATACTCGGAAACATGCCGAGCATCAAATAGTTTCAATTTCAGTTTCGGCTGCACAGGTGCTAAAAAGAAAAACAACAATAAGAGAAATGTGAACGTCGCTGCTGGCGTCGCAGTTGGCAGCGTGAAGCATGAAAATGACACAATTCTCCTCTCAGCCGGCCAATTTGAACAGCAAAAAAAAAAAAATATGGCGAATTGCGACTCTCGACTCGCAATTAGGTCGCCCACTTTAATATACATATGTGTGTGTGTGTTTGTATGTGCAAGTGTATGCATGCAACTTTGAATTGAAATGAATTTGAAATAGTTATAAATAACGACTGACGCCAAAAAATGAGCCAAGTTGGCCCGGCAATTAACGGCAGAGTGCAAACGATTTCCTCCACAAATTGTACTGATTGTCAATGTCAAATGGCAAATGACAAATGACAAATGACAGATGGCACTTGCAAGTGGTGAGTAGCAGCAGCAGATGGTAGTCGCCAGATGGCGCACTGGTGCGTGTCACCGTTAACAGGTGTCGCTGCATGCGATCTTAACTGCATTGTCACATTGTATTATTATTATTTTTATTGTTATTATCAACATTCTTTGCCATGCACAGTACGCTTGATATTCTTTCATATCGATTGGCATTCTTTACCTTCTTGATTTGATAAGAGAGTCCGGCCATGGAACAGTTGGCAGCTTTATCACAATGACAGATACTCGTAGTATGTACGTGTATGTGACCGTTATTAATGTTAATAAACACGCACACACACACACACACAGAGAAGATATGTTAAAAGTCAAGAGAGAGAGAGAGAGAGAGAGAGAGAGCAGGAGACAGGGGGTGGGAGGGATAGATAGGGGAAGAGAGCTTCATGTTTCGGCAACTAAAAAGAAAAAGTTGAAGACTCGCTCGCGGGATGCATATTTGTGCCACATATAATAACTTAATTGTTACCAAATACTTAAATTACTCCCCCGCTTTTGCACTTTTGCACTTCCTTCGCGGCTAATGCGCGCTGTTGTTGTCTTTTTAGCATTCATACGCCGATTTGACTCAATTAAATGTTAATAAATTTTAATTGCGGTAACAAAAAGATTTCTTTTTCGTGCTTTTGTTTTTGCCAAAAACTGTGCAACAATAACAACAACCCAAAACAATTAAATGCATAGACGAAATATATACAAAATACTGTTGACCTCCAAAGTTGACACGACAGCACTGAAAATGAGCGGCGAAAAAAATTAAAATAAAATACAAAAAATAATAATTTATCAGCATTTGCGGCAGTCTCGCATCAACAAAATCTCGCACGTCACGTCATCATCATCATCAGCAGCAGCAGCAGCAGCAGCAGCAGCAGCGGCAGTTGGAAATGGAGAAGGAACGGTGATGAAGGTGGAGCTGGCAGCGGTCGCAGTCAGCGTTAGCGTCGCCGTCGACGTCAACGTCGACAGGTTGCCGCTGGCAGCGGAGGTGCGACGACGGCGACTTCAACTGGTTATCGCGAGCCACTTTTTAGAAATTACGTCATTTCACATCGCGTCTCAAGACGCCGCTGCTCCACAGTCTAGACGCCGACGTCGACGTAGACGTCGCAGTCTCGCGACTTGTTCCTGGGCTACGTTTTCATTTGTTTCGTTTTTCGCTTTTCGCTTTTTGCTTTTGCACTCAGCTGCACTTCATTTTCTGATTACTCCCTCAGTCTCCCGTCTGCCATCGAGCTTCTCTAACGCGAACTTGCCCAAGTTAAATTTGCTCGTTAATCGAATTTAAGTTCACTAACCAAATTCTATTAATCACTCGAATTTCGGCTCAAACATTTAACGTTTATGTCAAATAACAAATTCAATTTATATCAATTTGGTGAGTTTGTTCAATGGCCAAAATAACGAAAACAATAACTCATTTTTCAACCTTAAAGCAGTTATTTATTATTGTTGTTGTTGTCAATTTTGACAATTTTTTATCTATCGAGCCATCTTTTTTTTTTATATATTTTTTGGTCTGAAGATTGTCTTTTTATCTATTGACTTGTGTTCGAGTGAAAGCTGTGCTCTGATTTCTCTGCTTCCTGTGGCTGAATAATGAATGTAGATTCCCAACCAAAAATGGAATACAAAAACTATCCAAATTGCCCATAAAATAATATTTCAATGAGTTAATAAATTAGCCATACAATGACTCCATTCATTACCATCAATTGATGCTAAACTTAACATTCATTTCAACTTGTTATTGCAATTTGGTTCTTTTCGTTGGCCAGAAGTGAGTTTTGTACATTCAATTTACTTTCAATTGATAGTTAGTAATATTAATTTTTATATATGGAGAAATATATTTAGATAATATTTATAAAAGTTATGAAAATAATGCCTTCAAAATGTGGTTTGGTTGCCACTGGAAATGATGTGCAACATTTGGTCAAGAACATTCAGGTTGTCAAGAAAACTGACAGTCGATTATGAAAATATTTTGATTTATGATGCCAAATTTGATAAATGCATATTTGAGCAGAGATATGTTTTTATTTTTTATTAATTTTAATTAAGCTTCGGTCAATTTTATAAGCATCTAAATTTAAAACAGTTAACAAAGCATTTTTTTTTGCTTGCTGTTGTTGTTGTTGTTGTTATTGTTGTTGTTGTGATTGTTTGCTGGTTTATTTCCATTGTGCTTATTTTTTGTTGTTTTCCGCTTTCGATTTTCGTTGCTGTTGCTGTTGGTGATATCACCACACACAAAAAACCACTTTGGTAAATTTGCTTGCCAATGTTTTCGATGATCGTCCGTTTCGACCTGGCTCGCACTACCGGCGGGCTAACGGCTACCCACCAACTTTCGCAACACCACAATTCTATCGATTATTAGCTGAGCCACATATGTTGACAAATTATTGAAGTTTATTTTATTTATTTATTAATTATTATTTTGTTTGTTTTTTTTTGTTTTTTGTTACCAACTTTCAAGTCGCTTCTCACTTATCGCTGAGCAGTAATTTGGCTAATTGCACTTTGCTCGCTTTGTTATTATTTACTTCTATTTATAAACAAAGCGTCATTTGCGACGCGTCTCAGTTTCTGATAACTATATATATATATGTATATATATACTGGTAGTTAACTGATAAACAAATATATAAATATGAAATGTGCTGTGGAAGTTCTTGTGAATAGAATTCCAAAGGGATTCAGGCATTGAGTGGAGTAGATATACACAACTTGGCTCGAAAGGTAATGACGTCAGTTAAGAATCCAATAGAAAACCGGTTAAATAAATTTGAATCATCATTAACAAAAAGATTTTGTGAGTTGTAAAGTAATAAAGATAAAAGTCAAAAAAGTTATTAACTATAATAAAAATGGTATAAAGATAGTTTTCAGTCAGTGGGTGGATGCTGTGGCTTAGATAGATAGATATAGAATCTGCTCTTGTGTTAGAGTGGTGCAACAGTGGTGGTGCTGCTGCTGTTGCTGACTCAGCCACCCAACTATCGACTTGTTGCTGTTGTCGTTTGTTGTTTATGAGTGTCTGCTGTCGGCTGTCGACTGTCGGCTGTTTACTGTCTACTGTCAGCTAATTGGCGGCCAGTGCGAGGCGTCGAATCGAGTCCATAAAAGGCGCGTTTTTGAAAAGATCGCGCGTGGGTTCTGTGAGCGGCTCTGCTAAGCTCAGTTGAGCCGGTTCAATTAGCCCAAGGACAGCACCTCTCTCTCTCGCTCTCTCTCTGTAACTCTGATCGTATTATATATATATATTTATTAATTTTGCAGTGGCAGCAATCGGAGGATAGCGAACGCAAGAAGCAAATCCGCTCGCATCTTTACAAGCTGCGCGAATCGCGTCTGAGGAACCTCTACAGGCACGAACCGGATAGCATAATGTCCGAACCGAACGGTAATACTCTGTCTGGCTATGGCAAGGATCCGCTGGCCACCAGCCATGGCGACGCACTGCTGGATCAGAACTTCCAGAGTCTCAAGTCGAAGGAGGTGCGCGACTCGATGAGTCCCACCCATGAGCTGAAGTTCCATTCGATGACACTCACTCAACCGAATACGACTGGCTGGGATGTTCAGACATCGTCGGAGGTGTCCCCCGATGGCCGTGCCTATCGCACCGAAACGCTGGCCAAAACAGATGGTGAGTTCTCCTCTCTCTCCACATATATATACCCTTCTTCAATGTATACCCTGTACCCGCTTTTCGGAAATGCGATCGATGTTGAAAGTGTCAAACTTTCGACTCTATAAAGTAAGGCGAAGATCCAGTAAATGGTTTGTGTATGTCGATCGCAAGCCGCAGCTGGGTACAGGGCATCAGTTAGTCGGCTACTCCCGACTCGAGTAACACTTAGTTTGTAATGTAGTTAAGCTATGTGTCATATAAATCTGTGTGTAACCCCAACTCTGTTTGTTTGTATGTCTCTGTGCCGTGACCAACCATCAAAAAAACCACCTACTATCCATCCTCTTAATACCAACAACAACAACAACAACACCAACACCACCACAACAACAACAACCACAATGCAATCAGGTGTTGAGAAGCTGAATGGTGGCGGAGTCGCTGAGTTTAAAGGTCGCAACGAGCAAGTCTCGAGCGCCTCGCATCAGGGCGATGACAAGAACTTTGTGAAACAGGCGGCGGAGAGCTCCAATACGCATCTGCAGGAGCGGGTTGTGTTCGGGGATGAGAATAGCGGACGCAGCGAAATGAAAATGAGCTCCACAACCTCATCGTCAACATCCAAATTTGTGTCTTCCTCCTCGTCGAGCAAGCAGCTCAACGATGATGAGCCGCGTTATCTGCTCGACAAACAGCAGCAGCAGCAGCAGCAGCAGCAGCAGCAGCAGCAGCAGCAGCAGCAGCAGCAGCAGCAGCAACGGGATCATCAGCAACGGGATCATCAGCAGCGGGAGGTGCGTGAGCGGGAGGAGCAGCGTGTGCAGGAGCAGCGCTTCCAAGAGCAGCGCCATCAGCGCGATCAGCGGGAGCGCGAGGAACGCTACTCGGAGAGTCGGGAACAATCGAACAGCACCCGCAACGTGGAGACGCAGCAGCGCTTTGAGGAGAACAAGCATTATGTGGACATGGACAAGGCATCGCCGGAATACCAGAAGCATGTGCAGCATCTAATGTCACAGCCGGGCGAGATTATATCCAATACGGTTGAGTATCCAAAGCCCAATGTCAAAATGATCACCACAGTGAAGCGTCTGCCCGATGGCACCATTGTCAAGAACAAGCGCTACGAAACCGAGCAGCTGTCCGCTCCAGCAACGGAGTCGGTGCGTCAGACTCAAAACCAAACCCAGCTGAGCAATCAGCGACGCACACAAGATGTGCACCACCAGCAGCACCAGCAGCAGAGTCAGCCTCGCAGCGGTGAGCCGCGCGATGTGGTTGACAATGCGTCGGAGGCAGTGCATCGGCCCAGCCATGCCGAGGAGCTTATCAAGCAGGAGAGCTATTCGACGGTTAAGAAATCATCGTCCAGTCGTCGCTACTCGACGGAAACCACATCGGAAACCGTTGAGCAGCAGTACGAGGAGCCGCAACAGTTGCAGGGACGCCAGGATTTTGCCACGACGAAATCATCGAAACCCGTCCAGGAATTTCCCAATCAGCGTCCATTGACGCCCAAGCAGCCGTCAAATGATTTCTCCACCCACGGTTTTCCCTCGGTGCGTGGTAATAAGCCCACCCAGGAGTTTCTTGGCCAGCGGCCCACCACCGAAGACGAGGAATACGTCGTCCACAAATCCCAGACATCCAGTCGCAATGTGAAGCAGAGCAGCACCACACAGCGCACCATCGAAACGGAATTCGTCGATGATCAGCATGCAGCGTTGCCAGTGGCCACGCCCAGCTGGGAGCAGCCGGCTAGTCCACGTCGGCCAGCTGTCGATGATTACAGCACGCAAGGTTTTCCATCGGTGCGCGGCACGCCGTCGTCGCGACCACGTCCAGATCAGCCCGATGATGCTGAGGATGTGGTGCAGCACAGCAGCACGACCAGCAGCAGTCGCAGATCCAATACGGAGCGCATCATTGAGACGCAAGTGGAGCAGGAACCGGAACGGGAGCATGTGCGTCAACGCCAGCAACCGGTCAATGCACAAGCGCCGGCAAGTCCGCGTCGCTCGCCAGATTATGGCACACAGGGTTTCCCAGCGGCGCGTTCGCCAACCCGCCAGGCGCCACGCTCGCCACTGGCCAAATCGCCGCCAAGTCGTCCGACCACGAGCCGCACGCCGGGTCGCGCGACGGAGACAAGCACAACGACGACAACGGTGACGCGCCGCCAGCTGCAGAAGGAGCGCGAGGTGGATGCAGCGCATCGTGCGTTTGCCGCCTCGCTGCGCAGCAGCTCGCCGGCAGAGAGTGTCGGCTCGACCGGCTCCCATTCCCATACGCACAATCAGCCACGACGCGACAGCGGCCAGACGGAGCCGCACCACGGCCAGCGGATAACGCCGCGCTCGAGCGTCTCCTCGAGCCGCACCTATCGGCGCGATGGGCGCGAGGGCTCCCACGACAGCCATGCGCCGTCGGAGTCGAGTCGCATTAGCTCGACGACGGTCACACGTGGCCCGGCGGGTGTGCCCGCTGGCAAGAGTGTGCCCAAAACACAGCTGACCAAGCAGCAGCAGCAGACTGTTGTGAAGACCCGTCATGTCCAAGGTTCTAGTGAAACCATTGACCTTGTGCCGCAGCGTTCGCCCAAATCGCCAGCAGGCGCAACGAAAACGACGACAACAACAACAACAACAACCACAACGATTGGCAATAGGCCAGCAGCAGCAGCAGCAGAAACTCCTACAACTCCGACAGGTCCTTCAGGTCCTTCAGGTCCATCAGGTCCTGCGGGTGCGCGCAGTGTTCCGGCTAGTCCCAGCAGCGAGACGCCAATTGTGTCAGGTACGAATTAGTCCAACACACACGCACACACACAACAAACACGCACACACACACACACACACACACACAACATACATAAGCTAATAAATATATATGTATATATATATATATATATATATGTATATATACACACATAAACAAAATATATCTATCTCGGAAAATCCTATGTATATGAATGTATCCTTCAGATAACCAATCACAGTATACGTATGCTACTACTAAGCCAGCCGATATATTCTCTTTGCCACCTACTCCTCCAACACCTACTATTAACAACAACAACAACAACAACAACAACAGCAACAATGCAACTACAACAACAACAACAAGAACACTAACAACAACCGCCAATCAGAACCAGAACCAGAACAAGCAACAAGCAAAAACCGATGACAACAATCACGAATTGATAACAAAAACAAAGCTCAGCTCGAGCGAAGCAACTGCGGCCGTCGCTGAGGCACCCTGTGTGCGTAGACACTACTATCAGCTGGGTCCGTCCGATGCGGATGTGACCGCCGTCGCCCCCGCCGCTGACACGCCCAACGCTGAAGGCGCAGAACAAGCGGCCAGCATTGCCAAGGCGGTGACAAGTACTGAAACCGTTGGTAAGGCATGAAAAAAGCAAAAACAAAATACAAATTAAAAAAGAAAACAAACACACACACACACAGCAAGTGCAACCAAGCAACCAACAACAACAACAACAACTACTTCTTCTTACAAAACAACAGCAAAGAACACCCTATAAAATATATATATATATATAATGGAAAACCTTTTGAAACTATCTTTACTACACGCAATACTTGATTCATTTTTTTTTTTTGGAACTTTGCTAATAAAAACTGTTATACAAAATACAAACAAAAAATGCGAATGTGAAATGTTCTATGTATGGCCTACACACACACACACACACACACACACACAAACACACACACATACACGGGGAGGGGGTAACCCAAGTAACTAGTTTGCCAACTAACGGGTATTTCTTTAGAGCGCATTTTACACAGAAACCAAGAAACCAATCAAAATACGATTCTCAAATCAATTCAGCAGTTGTTGAGTGGATTAATCCGAATTGAGTTCCGATTGAGAGCGGAACATTAACATTAATTCAGCAAGGAGTCAAATCTTAACCCACATTGTGTAACAGCGCATCTATAAGAAATACCGCCTGCCTACCTAACCTGTCTACCTGCCTGCCTGTCTGCCTGCCTGCCTACCTGACTTACTCTGCTGCCACTCACCTCGCCTCGCCTCTAACCCCGTAGAGCAATTAACCGCCCCGAAAACTGAGTGACCCACTCGAAGTTTGTAGCTGTTGTTGTAGTCGTCACTAATCCCTCTATTAACGAAGCGACATGTGCCACATGTAGCAAGCACAAGACACGCACACACGTTCCAAATCTCGTAGAGCGCGGCCCGTTCGCTTATGCCTTGACTCCCCCCCAGCAGCAGCAGCATCCACCAACAGACCCCATCGCACCCCATCAAGCAGCCACAGCAAACCCAATCACAGCATCGATGACGTGGAGCCAACTCCGGCTAGACGCAGCTCCAAGTCGCCCAGCGTTGAGCGACGCCAGCTGCAGCGGGAGACCACATTTGAGACTCGCTCGGAACGCGAGCTTATCTCAGAGGATGTGGCTCACATCGATGATCAAATATTCATCGATGAGAGCAGCTTGGAGTTCGGGCAGCGTCAGAGTCCCGAGAAGATACCAGCGGCATATCCTTCGAGACCCAAAGAGCAACCACGTCACAGTCCCGTTAAGCCAAAGGAGTCGCCACGTTCCAGCAGTCCCGAGAAACTGCCCGCATCTCTGCCCAGAGAATCGCCACGTGCAAGCAGCCCCGAGAAGCAGCAGCTGCCAAGGGAAACGGTTCGTCGGCAACAGCCAGCGACAGTTGACTCCAAACCCAAGGAGTCGCCACGTTCCAGTAGCCCTGATAAACAGCAACCAGGCACTGTGCGACCCAAGGATTCGTCACGCTGGAGTCCTGAGAAACAATTGCCAGCGACAGTTCCCAGGGATTCGCCACGTCAGAGTCCCGAGAAACAATTGCCAGCTACAGTTCCCAGGGATTTACCACGTCAGAGTCCGGAAAAACAATTGCCAACTACAGTTCCCAGGGATTCACCACGTCAGAGTCCGGAAAAACAATTGCCAGCTACAGTTCCCAGGGATTCACCACGTCAGAGTCCGGAAAAACAATTGCCAGTTACAATTCCCAAGGAGTCGCCACGCTGGAGTCCAGAGACACAATTTCCAGCCACAAATCCCAGGGATTCGCCACGTCAGAGTCCGGAGAAACATTTGCCAGGACAGGAATCTCCTCGTCGTAGCTCGGAAAAAACATTACCATCCTTAGCAACCAGTGAGCAGTTGCCTGTAGCATCAGGTCCTGAAAGGGAGCTACCAAACGCAACAAAGGAACGTCCGCGTCAAAGTCCTGACAGACAGTTGCCAGCAACGGGTCCGGCAAAGCCTAGGGATGCGACCTATCCCAGTTACGAGAAGCCCAGAGATTTACCACAAACTATTCCCGAAAAGCAGCAGCCGTCACAGTTCAGAGAGGATGCGCTCTTTAGGAGCACCGTTACCCAGCGGGTGACAAACACAACGAAGAATCTTAACGAAGAATTCATAACGAACGAAAGTCAGCCTCAACCTCAACCCCAACCGCACTCTCGCAACCCGGATAATCTAAAAGCTAATGAACCGATAAATCCAGACAATCGCTTGCCCAAAACCTCAAAGCCACAAGACGAGGATATGATTGACAGATCCAGCGATAAGCCCTGGACAACCGAGTCAACGGAGACTACCGAGACAACGGTGACAACGGAGACATCCGAGACACCCGACGGTAGTTTCATATCAAAGAGTCCAGAGCCGGTTGATGAGCAGAAGCCCACGTTCCGCAAGAAGGGCTTGACTCGTCGCGAGACTTTCGAAGATCGTTGCCGCAAGATCTTGGGCATGGAAGAGGATGGGGATACACAGGGCAACTACAAGCCCAAAACTCAAAACGATACTGATGATGATGATGATGAAGATGATGATGATGATGTTGATGAAAGTGAAGAATGGAACACAAACAATGTGGTGAAAGAGACAGAGACCTTTGAGTTTAAGATCGAGGATTGCCCTGATGATGATGACGATGACAGATCGCACAATCGGATCACCGAAACCCACATCACACGCACACAGCCTGTCATCAAAGTGGAGGAGCCTCAATCGGAGCCAGAGGGTCAGTTGCCGCAGCGCAGCGAGTTGACCGAGTCGGAGGACATCGAAACGTTCATCAGCACAGCGAAACCGTTGGGCAAAAAGACACCCAAACCTGTGGGAGGCCAAGTGGATGTGGATGAGGAAGAGCCACGTCCGACAAGTGGTGCATTCCCCAAGCCACGTCCGACCACTGCTAGATGGCCAAAGGATGAGCAGGAGCCACTAGCACCTGCTAGCTTGCCCAAGGAAGTTAGCAAACAGCCCCAGGATAACAGACCGCAACGCCCTACATCTGTTAAGCAGCCAAAGGACGATGCAGAGTTTGTGAATGTTGAGGAAGAGACGATAACAGTCACTAAGCAGCGTACTCCAAAACCGTCTGCGTCCAAGTCACCGTCACCAACACGGAAAGGTACTTTGCCGTACCCGGAAGCACCGAGACCAGCTGCTGCTGGTTGGCGTCCAATTGATGAGTTGGAGCCGAGTCCCGTGGACTTAACTGAGACCATAAATGTGACCGAAGAGACAACCATTCACATAACGCAGCGTCCAAGAAAGTCGCCCTCGCCAACACGCAAGGAGTCCTTGCCTTATCCGGAGGATAAGCGAGAGCCTCGTCCCAAGGCTGGCAAGCCAACGACGGATGAGCCAGCGCCACGTCCTGCAACTGGCAAGCAGCCATATCCTGCCGGCGGTAAGCAGCCCAAAGCCCAGGCACCTGCCAAGCAGCCCAAGGACGATGCGGAATACGTTAGCGAAGCGACAACTGTGCTCATCACAAGGCAACCGTCCAAGTCCAACTCACCAACGCGCAAAGAGCCGGAAACGAAGCATTTTGTGACCGAAAAGATCATCGATTGCAATGCCAAAACCAAGACGCAACCCAAGAAGAAGCAGCCTAGCGATGGTGAACCAGAGCAGCCCGACGCCAAGAAGCCCTCTATCACCAAAAGCGAAACGGAGCGACGCAATTCGCGGACCACCAAAAGCAACAGCAGCACCACCACCACTATCAGCAGCAGTCACAAGCAGCCGCATGCCGTGAAGAGTCCACGCAAGGAGTCTTTGCCCAAGCGAGACAGCCTGGTGGATGCAACACGCACCACCACAACGACAACGACAACATCTCGCAACACCACTCAAAAGGATAGGAAACCCAAGGAGCCAGCCAATTCCACCAACATCAAGGATCGTCTGCGCTCGTCGCCGCGCAAACAGAAACCGCAATCGGATGATGATGTGGATGGGCAGTCCAGTTCGCCGGATACGAGTCCAACGCGTATTCCCAGCGAGCGTCGCCGCTCGAGCAATATATCTGTGACGACGGAGATCATCATCGATCATAAGACGCCAAAGACGCCCTCACCTAGAACGGAGCGCAGGCTGCCAATCAGTCCGATCCGCAAGATGCCCGTAACGGAGCGCAAGGAGTCGGCACCGGTGCCGCGTGTTACGCGCCGCGACAAGGACAAGGTGACGCGCTCCACCAGCGAGAATGTCATCAAGGTGGTCAATGGCAAACCGAAGACGGCGTCACCCGAGATGAGCACCCTAAATCCCAGCACGGCACAGCGTCCCAGCGACCGCACTCGTCCCAGTAAATGCTTCACCACAAAGACGATTAATCTCAGCGAGCAGCTGATTAACAGCGAGGACATGGAGAACGTCATCATTGATATACAGCATGCGAAGAGTTCGCGGGAACCGTCACCCGATCGCATTGTGCCCACTCCTGTGCACGCCACGCTGGACACGGATACGGGCAAGCCACGCTATCCGGACGTGGTGCAGGAGCCGGACGATGAGCCGCGCAAGAAGCCGATCATAACCAATATACCCATCTTTGAGGAGGAGGCCAATGCCTATGTGGGCTGCCAGATCTCCGAGCTGCGCAATCCCAATGGCATCGAGGCGGACATACACGACAATCCCATGGTGGAGGCGCCCAGGAGCTTGGACTACAGCAGCAACACGCCTGCCACTGCTCAGCCCGGCATCGATGTGGACGAGTGTCTGCTAAGCGTGCACGAGAAGGTCTCCAAGTTCACCCACACCGCCGAGCAGGTGAAGCGGCCGAAATCCTCGACACCCTTCAGTCGTCAGTTCGACGAGCATGCCAAGGTCTCCGCCAGCGATGAGTGCCTGCTGAGCATCGACCAGAAGGTGGATCGATTCCTGAAGACCGCCGAAAACATTACCAAGCAGCCTCTGACCACGCCCACTCGCGAAGTGGAGCGTCCTCGCCTCGAGGACATCGATGACGAGCTGCGCCAGGACGATTGCACGCTAAGCGTGTCGCAGAAGGTGCACAAGTTCATCGACACCGCCGAGAAGCTGGCGCCCAGCGCACCACAAAAGTCACCCGGCCTGGTGGCTAGCATTGAGCGTCACATCTCGCGCCAGAGCGAGCCGGAGTTGGAGCAGGAGTCGGAACCGGAACAGCCCTCCGACCTAGAGCCCGAGCAGCCGGAATCAAACGATGAGCTGCTGCCCATGACCAGGAATCATAGCACAGCCATTGAACTGAAGCGCCAAAAGGACATCCTCAATCGTCCATCGGTGTTCGGGCAGCGCACGCCAACCACAACGCCCAAGCCACGCAGCGGTGCCACTCCGAGCACCACCCTCATTGCGGAGGAGCGCAAGTCCAGTCGCAACCAACAGCCGCAACGCAATGTGCCGTTCCGTTCGAGTCCCAGTCAGGGCTCACCCACACGCAGCACCGCTGCACCACGCAAGCCCTCGTTGGAGCAACCACGCGAAACGGAACGCATCGGCACCACTAGCACCACACGCAGGCAGCACATAACCCAGCAGCAGTGGGTAATCAGCGATGTCGATGTGGATGTGGAGCAGGTTGGACCAGCGCCCGCCTCCCATAGCGTCAGTCCACAGCCAACGGCACCCAGCAAACGCACCACCAGCACCACTGTTAGGCCAACTACAGGCAGCAGCAATGCACCACGCAAACCATCCGTGGAGCAACCACGCGGCAAGCCAAATGATTATTCAATTGAAACAGTGACGCGTCGCACCACCAGCACCACCAAACGTGCTGATGTGGATGTGGATGTCGAGCAGCTGGAATCTAGGCCTACACAACGCAATGCTAGGCCACAGTCACCCGGCAGTCGCACCACAACCAAGACAACCACACGCAGCACCACTGCACCACGTAAACCATCCGTGGATCAACCACGCAGCAAGCCAACGAGCAAGGAGCCAAGCGACTATCTAACGGAGACAGTGACACGTCGCACCACCACCATCACCACCAGTGATGTTGAAGTGGATGGTGACGAATCTGTGCCCAGCCACAAAAGTGGCAGTCCGCAGCCAGGCAGACGCACTACCAGCACCACCAACACCACCACCAAGCCAAGCACACGCGGCACCACTGCACCACGCAAGCCCTCAATCGAGCAACCACGCCACAAGCCAAGTGACTATCTAACAGAGAATGTGACGCGTCGCACCACCATTACCACCAAGCACCACAGCGATGTTGAAGTGGATATTGACGAATCTTTGCCCAGCCACAAAAGTGGCAGTCCACAGCCCATGTCACCAGGCAGACGCACCACCACCAGCAGCAAGCCAACGACACGAGGCACCACTGCACCACGCAAACCCTCGCTCGAACAACCACGCCACAAGCCAAACGATAATCTGACAGAGAACGTGACGCGTCGCACTACCACCACCACCAGCTATGTGGATGCACCCAGCCACAGTCCCAGTGACAGTCCCGAGCCGCACAGGCGCACCGCCACCACTAAGCCAAGCGACACCAGCACCATCAACACCACCAATTCGAAATCGATCGTTGTTAATGAGAGCACTGAGCACAGCACCACCAAGCATACAACAACAAGAACAAATCGTAACCACAGTCCACAAACTAACACCATCCCTGCCAGCAGCTTCCCTGACACTGAACCACATGTTGAACCACTTTTAGAGCGCAGCCGCCCAACCACACAGCCGACGCCCGGACGCACAGTGGCCTCGCGTCGCAACATCTTCGAGCGTGAATCGCCCAGCCCCAGCCAGAGTCCCAGTCCCAGTCCCAAGCCGTATCCAACCACCGAGCTCCACGGCACCACAGCTGGACGTCGTCCATCCTACATGGATCACACGAAGAGCTCCTTGGAGCACATCCGACGCGACTCGCTCGAGTTGAATAAGACGCACTACTCACGCAAGTCCTCGATGGAGGATGCTGAGCCCAATCCCAATGCGGCTGTCAAGTTCGATGTACCGCGCCGCACCACGCGCACCAATAGCAGCAGCGAGGACTTTGATGTTGAGATTGAGGCCATCTTTGAGCTGGCCACACTCGAGCAGCTGCTGGAGACGGTCAGCAGCTATGAGTTGCGACGTCGCATACGCGCCCAAATCCGTTTGATCAAAAAGAACATGATTAACGCGAGTGGTGGCCACACCCCGAGCACCACCAACAAGAGCAGCAACTCCACGCCGAGTCGCAGTCCATTGCCACCAAGGCGCGAGCAACCGCAATCGCAACGCGAACGCAGTCAGAGTCCACAGCTCAAGGAGGTGCGCACCATCACAACCAGTACCACCAGCACCACTGGCACCACTGGACATGGCAAGCCGCCAGTTAAACCACGCGAGCGTAGCATCAGTCCAGCACAGCCGCGTCGTCGCAGTCCAACTGGTAAATCCAACATATCCAGCACAACAACAACCACCACGCGCACCACCAGCAGCAACGGGCAATCACTGCCCGAGCGTCGTCCCAGCAAGGCGCCAGGCAAGGCCAGTCCCATTTGGGCGGATCGCAGCAAGGTGTTGCGTGCCACCGACTCCGTCTCACCCACGCCGCGCAAAGGCAGCAGCAGCGGCAAGATCACGCGCACCAACAACACGACCACGAGCAGCAACACCAACGCCAACACTAACAACAGCAGCAGCACCACCACCACCACCATCAGCAGCAGCAGCAGCAGCAATAAGCGACGCGAGGAGGACTCCATCACATCCAGCTACGGTGTGGGACCCACCGATGAGAATGGTTTGCCCCTCTTTGGCATTCGGGCGCTGAGGAAGAAGACACAGCCACAGTCGGCGCCATGTGAGACAAAGCAAGGTAAGTCCAAGCAATGAGCTAAAGCAGCACCACCCACTCAATTGAACCACTCCGCTTTCTCATTATACTAGGCATAGAAAGGGGCTTATGAAGTGGGGTAAACTAAGCTAAAGCACCACCTTGCACTCAATTGAACCACTCCGTTTCCTAGGGGCTAATGAAGTGGGATAAAAGTATGTAAGAGGCTGGTAGAACTATCTCCGACAACATAAAACCTGAGATTATAAGTTATATACGATGATAAGTTCCACGAGTTCTACTTTTAGCTTTAAGTGCAAGTTGGAAAAAAAAATGAGGCAGATAATTCCTGGCATTTGTGATCTGATGGGTTAAGGGTATATCGTAGTCGATCACACTCGACTACAGCATTCTTACCTGTTAAATCAGCTGTTTGTTTGTGCTCTGTGGATTTGTGTAGTGTAGACTCAGCCGTAACGGAGCACTGGCTGGCCGGAGCAGCCCCTTTACGGCAAACCGATGCGGAGGAATCATTCTCTACCAATCTACACCAAGCACTGTTCTATGATCAGAAAGAGCAGGAAGATTTCTTAATAAAAATCCCAAACCATCCACACATTGAATGCATTTCAGTTTTATTTTATCTAGTGAAGCAAGGGTATCTACTAGTCGATCATTCAATAAGCTGTGCAACTATTTGCAGTTCGGTTCTTTTGGTTTTTCCACTCATTTTTGCTGGTCTTTCTGCTTGTAGAGGTCACAGGCTATGTCATCGAGGAGCAGTTCTATTCGGATGACAAATCGCCGCCGCGTCACGAACGCAAGGAGCTCATCTATTCGAGCAATCCCGAGGAGCTGGTCTCCCTCTCGCAGCAGCTGGAGCGCAAATCCCAGCCAGATGCGAATAGTACGCTGCAGCGCGAACTAAAACTAATCGATGTGGAGGGCGGCATGCCAGATGGCATCGATGCCATCGAGCCCAACTACGAGAGCACCACAACCAACCGACGTGGTTCGGTTAAGGAATTGAGCGAGCGTTTCATACGCAAGGAGTCCAATGCCTCGAGCGGGTCGCACACTCAGCCAGAGAGCCAGGACGAGACGGAGGATAGCGAATCGAACGATGTGTGCAGTGTCATTGAAATGGAGGCGCCACAGTTGCGCCACAAATCGAGCAGCAGCACCACCAGAACCAGCTCCAGCACACGCTCCTTTCTCAATACCAGCGGCGAGGAGCGAATCGTCAGCGGCGTCGATGATGTTCTCGAGCGCATGCGCAATGCCGACAACGGTAAGTAACAACAACAATTGCAGCAGCTGCAACAGCAGCAGCAAGATTACCTTCTTCTAATGCCATTTCATCCATTTGTAGTCGTAGAGCCAGGCGACAGCAGTGAGGATCGTGAGGCACGTGCTCTGCTCAATAAATTCCTCGGCGCCAGCGTCATTATGCAGGGCGTGGAAAGCATGTTGCCGGTGGGACAGCGACAGCAACAGCCGCAGCAACAGCCACAGCAGCAACAGCTGCACAGGGCCAACAACAACAGCAGCAGCAACAACAGCAGCAGCAATCAAGGGGTAAGTGAAAAATAAAACAAAAAACAAATACAGACAATAGAACAACATGTTCTAGCCATGCCCCAATGATACCCTGTACTTATTGGATGATGACAAAAATGAGTTTCGCTGTGAATATTTGAATGTGGTATTATTTTAGCGTTAAAATTGTAGTCGAATTCGGATTCTTTCGAATAGAGTTTAAGACTATTGCAGCTAGTTACCTTTTAAGCCAAAGCAACTCTTAACTGGTTTTTCAATTTGATTAAAGCAGTTATTTGTATTGTGAATTGTTTTGTTTGCTTTGCTCGAAAATGTTTTTCTAATTGTGAAAATTTCATGCCGGAAATTGACCAACAGCATTTTTTCGTCTCTTTTTTATGGTTTGTCGAAACTATTTTCTTAAACAACCGAAGACAACCAAGCAGAACATTTTTAGAATACAGGGTATCAGTTGAGCTCTGTGTTTGATGGACAGCCAACAAAAGAAAACCACCAGCAGCAACAGCAGCAACAGCAGCAGCAGCAACAGCAGCAGCAGCAACAGCAGCAGCAGCAGCAGCAGCAACAGCAGCAGCAGCAACAGCAGCAGCAGCAGCCCACAGCCAACCCACGTGTGCGATCAGCGCCACTCTCACTCGCTCCCTCTCTTTCACTTTTGCGCTCTCTCGCTCCATCTCTCTCTCTCTCTGTGTCGTATACTCTCTATCTTTCACTGCTGCTGCTGCGCTCGCTCTCTTGCGCTCGCTCTCTCTCTCTCTCTCTCTCTGTCTGTCTGTATTAGTGCCGTGTGCGCCGCAGCTGTGCGTGATGTGATGCGCGCCTCTTCTGCTGCTTCTGCTGCTGCTTCTTCTTCTTCTTCTGGCCAGGAACGGGAATGAGCCGTCGGCCGCTTTAGCCATCGTCGTCGTCGTCATCGTCTGTTGGCCATTTCAGTACACACTCAGAGGCGGCATCGATCACTTGTGCGACTTGTTGTGTTCCTGATCACTAAAAGACGAGACGAGGCGAAACGAGGCGAGACGAGGCGAGACGTGAGGAGACGAGGCTAGAGACGAATTCTCATCTTCATAGACGGCAAAGTGCAAAAAAAAAAAAAAAATAACAGAAAAAAAAAGGAAAAACAAAAAAAAAAAATCACACACAAGAAAATCAATCGCAAAGAAAAGTAACAACCAAAGAAGGCAACAAAAGACAAGTTTTTTGTTTTGTTGCTGTTATTTATGATACTTGTCGCAGTTGTTGTTGTTGTTGTTGAGTGCAGTTGAGTTGTTGTTGTTGTTGTAGTTTTTATTTATTTTTTTTGGTTTTTTTGGAAAACGTTGTTGCGACTATTATCATCATCATCATCATTATTATTGTTGTTGTTGTTGTTGTTGTTGTTATGCGGTGAACGGTTTGCAGTCGAAACGCGAGTGTTTTTAACCAACTTTGGTCAAAGCGGCTAACGGCAGTGGAAGCAGCAACAAAACTGGCAGCAGTGGCATCTTGAACAGCGCGTAAGTGTGTGGGGCAAGGGGGCAAGCAGGGGGGGTGGTGCGGGTGTGGAGTAGGCGTGGCTGCACAGATTCATTGGAATTGGCAGCTGTGGCCGCAACATCAAATTGTTCAACTGTATTTCTATATTTTGTTTTCCACTATTTTCTATTTTCTATTTTCTACTTTGTTTTTCCCATTTTTTTTTCTTTTTTTTTTCTTCAATTATTTTTAGTGCGCATAATTTGTGGTAAGAATTCGACTGTCACCTCAAAATGCACGTGAAAAAATCAAAATTCGAAAGACAAGCGTTGACTATATATATAATTGACTATATATTTATATATATTTATACACACACACACTTGAACACACAAAACTACAGCCTACAGATACATCTAAAGATACACAGATAGAAAGTCAAAAGCCAAGCATTTTCCCAGCCTGACAAAAACGACAAAAACCAAAAACAAAAAAAAAAAAATGAGAAAAAAAATATCGAAATAAAATAAAAATAAATAAATAAATTTCAAAGCAGAAGCAGGTGGCGTGAGGGTAGCGAGGTAGGGGTTTGCTGTGGGGTAGGGGCGTCTATGTGTGTGTGTGTGTCGAAGAAGGGGAAGGGGAGCTGCATGAATGAGAGCGCAAGCGTACGGAAATTTTCGACAAAAATAGCGCAACGATGGCACTATTTATACGGACTGAACATCTTCGTCTCTGTTGGAGCGCCCAGTGGCCAGATACAGATCGAGCTAAAGATACACACAGCAGCAGCAGCAGCAGCATGCCTATATAGCTATAGCTATAGATACATAGATATAGATACAGATACAGATACAAATGGGTTGTGCATTGCACTGTGGCCCGTTTTTTAGTTTTTTTTTGTTGTTGTATTCTTTATTCGTTTTTTTTTTGTTGTTGTTCATGCTTTCAACTTGTGCACCAAATACCATCCATGCTTTATATGTAGAGTGGAATCCCCCTAAGCCGCCCCAACACACAATGCTCAATATAGCCCCAAAGCTATCTCGAGTTTATTATAGATACAAGAACTATCTATAAGCATCTGCAAGCTGATAGCACAACAGCTCTGGAATGCTAAATGCCACAGATTCATGCATTAAATAGTTTTCTAAATTATGTACATATATAAAAAAAACACAAAAGAAGAAGCAGAAGAAGAAGAAGAATCACAATTTTCAGCGGTAAAATGTTTTGGCCCAGAAAACTTAAGTTGAACACAAAAAGCAGATATTTGACATTCACCAAAATGCTGGAGAACTGTCAAAGTGAAATGCTCGAGAGGAAGCCATAAAATGGACAAACACGCTACTCTTTTTTTTATTGTGTAGAACATTAAATCTTATTCCCAGAATTGAGACGTTGAGTAAAACTATAAAACTCCAACCAAAATCTCGCTTTCTTTCTTGGTGAAAACTGTTGCTTTAAAGTAAGTTTTTTATTTCCAAGAAATATTTTCCACAAATATTACATAAATAATTTGGGTTTTTTTTGTTGAAATTACTTTAAGAAGATTAACAAAGATAATTACGACTTTGGACATTTGTTTAAATAATTTAACAAAATTTAAGTTGATTTTTTTGTAGAAGTTATCTTTCAGTTTATATCCGAAGACTTAGGGCTAATCAACCCCAGAAAAGTTACAACAATTTGAGCTGCAAATAAATAAAGTAAATGAACAAAAATTAAATAAACAAATGGCGAACATTTGTTTAAGTAATCCTACAAAGTTTTAGTTGATGTTTGTAGACGTTATCTTTCTAGACATATGTTTCCGGGGAAGGGCCTTAAACAACCCAAGAACAGGCTCAAAATAATAATAATCAAAATAAAATAAATATCTTCAAATTGCTTTTCCAAAAAAACCTAATTATAAACTGAAAAATTGACTTTTTCGAGTAGATAATATAATAATATATATATAATATATAACTATAACAGTTATGTTCCGATCGGTGCAAATTTGTGCTTTTATTGTTAAATTGAATTTATTTTGATGCATTTGTTTTTCCTCGCATTTGTTAAGTATTTCTTGGAAGCTTTCAAATGTTGAGAGTTGATTGCTTTATTATGGCTTTTCCAAGCTGCGAGTGTAAAATGCAATTTGGACTTAAGGTTTATGGTTCGGTTCCGAACCGGTTCTTTTAATCGCTTTAAGACTCATTCGAGTGCAACGTGTTTATAATAATATTTTTGCTGCTACTGTTTGCTGTCGTCGCTAGTTCTTTCCCTGTCTCCCCTCACTCCACCCCCCTTTTCACCATTTTCCCCCCCTTTCACTTGTTTTTTCTAGAAAAACAAATGATGAAGAAGCAGTAGAAGAAGCAGAAGAAGAAGAAGCCAGAGCCAAGTCGTTTGGCTTCAGCTTCAGCTTCAGCCAGGTCTTCAGTTTCTAGCTGCAGCTTTGTATTTGATTTGAGTTTGGCTTGAAAGCCGGTTTTCTTTTTGCCTTTTTGCCTTTTAGCCAGCTGCCCCTCCTCGAGCTAACTGTTTAGTTAACAGCCATTTTCCCAGCATTGCAAATTTTTGCTTTTCTTTTTGCTTTACTTCAATTTATTATCTTTTGTTTTTGTTGTTGTTGTTTTTGTTGTTGTTTTTGTTGTTGTTGTTTTTGTTGTTGTTTTTTTCCGTTTCATAATCGTTGTGTTTTGTTTTGGCTGTTCGCGTTTTGCATGTCAAAAAGTTTTCTCTTCATGTGGCTAAAAATATGCAGTAAAATGCCAAAATCGCTTTTCATTGTATTTTCCATGGAAAATTGGAAAATTGAAGGCTGTCGAGTGGGCGTGTTGTTTCGTTGTTGTTGTTGTTGTGATTGTTGTTGTTTGCCTGCCCAAGGCAAGTTCAATTTTGGTTATTTCATGTATTTTGCTAATTTCAATTTTAACCGAAAATTGAAATTCAAATACTTTTTGCCTTCTCTCTCTTTCTATCTCTCTCTCTCTCTCACTCTCTCTCTCTCTCTCTCTCTCACACACACACACACACGTTGATTCTCACCTTTTGCTAAATTTAAAAGCAATTTCAATTTGTTCTTTGCGATATACTTTGTAAAGCATTAATCATATGTGTTTTTTGTTGTTGTTGTTGTTGCTGTTGCTGTTGTTGCAAGTGGCAGGGTCAAAGCCAATGTAAATGGTTGCCCAATTTGTTGAACTAGCTGAACAATAACAGCAAATGCAGCTGGCTGCATTCGCTTTGGTCAGCTGAGCAGCAGCAGCAGCAGCAGCAGAAACATCAACAACAACAACAACAACAGCAATAATAAAAAACAACAACAACAACAACACCTTGCCTCCATAGTGCAACAGCATTTTTTTTTGCTTTGTTGTTTTTGATTTTTAATTGTTTTGTGGCAGTCGAGCCTGCAATTTACATTTTGTTTTCCATGCTTGGTTGCATGCAATCTCCCCCCGGCTTCCATTTACCCCCGTCCCCATCCCAACCCCTGTCACCGCCCCTTTCACGTTAGCGCAGCGACCCCTTTTTGCAACCAGCAGCAGCAGCAGCAGCAATTTTGGTGGGGCTTGTTACGCTTTAGCGGAATTGCGCCAAATAACTTGGCAAGCCTATTGCCAGCAACAACAACAACAACAATCAGAACAACAACACCTTAACACACACACACACACATACACTAACACACACAAGCACAGCAACAGAGCACACGTCATAGGCGACCACAAATAAATTGAAAATTATTACAAAAATAAAATGCACAACACAAAATTCAAATAAACTTTTCTTTTTTGTTTTTCAATTACAAATGTTTTTTTTTATATATATATTTAACTAAATTTAGTTCAAATGCAATTAAATATCAAATTCTGCTCATTTTTATTTATTTATATATTTATATATTAAATATATATTTATATTTTTTTTGGCTCAGATTGAAAATTATAGAAATTTGTTTGGCAAATTAATTTAGTGTTTTTTTTTTATTGAGTTTGCTTTTTGATTATAGCAAAAACATAAGATTAAAGTGCTGTGAAATCGAAATACACTTACCACATTCCGAAAGTTGCAAGTTTTTAAGGGTTGCCCACAAGAATGACACAAATAAATAAATATTTTTTGTGGATTAAAAACACAATCGAGAATTGAAATAATGCATTTTTTTTTACTTATTTACAAATCATATAATCAAATGGAAAACTTTAAAAAGTGTTGCATATTGTAGCAACAAGCTGTAAGACATTTTCTAGGGTATTTTCTAGGGTATTTAGGTATGCAAATTTCAGTTGTATTGAGAAAAGAAAAATGTTTTTGTTATACGCATTAACAAGCAACAATATTAAAGAATACCTCCCCCTCCCCCTCTCTCTCTCTCTCTCTCTCTCTCTCTCTCTCTCATTGTCTCTATGTGTGTGTGTGTGTGTGTATCGCCTAAATAATCTCTGTGCTAAAAATAGCAACGCGTGCTTGGCGTCGCTCTCAAAATGAATCGCATTGGCAACTCTCGAAACATGTTCGAAAAAATTCTGAAAATCTTAAATTTGTTGTTGTTGCTATTTTTGAAATATTGTGCTGGCCAAATTTGGTCAAATTGATATAAACATCCCAAAAAAAAAACAAAATGAAAAAGAAAAATGCTCGTTCGTGTTGCCCGCTTGTGGGCGGGACTAGGGCGGGGTAGGATGGCGTTAAACAGACTCGCACCGCTGTCACTTTGTTGCAGTTGTTGTTGCTGTTGTTGTTGTCACTGGGAAATGGGGGAAATAAGCTGACGTACTGTACCACAAAGCAAATGGCAAATGTACGTTAAATACGATATACGAAATATGAAATATGAAAAATGAAATTCTGAATTTCAATTTGATTTTTCTGTGTTTTTTTTCTGTTTTTTAATTGCGGGCATTCGTCGCGTATACTTAATTAATGCTTATTATCCTATGTACATTGCCCTTATTTGTTGTCCATCATTTTACGGGGTCTTTAGCCAGTTGACGGTTCTCATCCGTATGTGCTGAGCGATACTTATTCTGGCATATATTCAACTACAAATTGCTTCAATTGCTTCTCATATTTTGGAATATACATAGAAAAATTTGGAATAAATGCATAATTTCAAATAATGCAGGAATGTTCTCAAATCAATTGTGTGCTAGGTTCGAGCATAAGGGAAACGGTTTTATTTATTGGTTTCGAGCACTTTCGATCAGCTTTGCGTTGTGTGTTCGTCGTTCTTCGGTTCGCGGCGATGCGGCGTATGCGCAATATTGTTGTGGCATTACGCATACGCCAGGTATGCTGGCAAGCATCGCATTTTGTTGACGTTTCTGCTGCGGCTGCTGGTTGATTTTTCGTTTTCTGTCTTTTTTGGCTCATGGCTACAATTGGCAAGAATCGAGCGAAGAAGCGATGAACATAAGCGATGAACAGCCGGAAGAATCGTCTGGCCATGGCTAAGGACGACAAATTGCTTCGAATTCGATTTGTTGTTGTTGCTGCTGTTGTTGTTGTTATTTTTGTTTTGGTTTCATCCACTCATTTGTGCCTTATCATCGCTCGATCAGGGCCAAGCGATTAGAGATGGGGATATTCAATGTATTTTGCTTTTGGCCATTTTGCGTGCTTCTTTTTCGCTTTTCGTTTTTCTTTTATTTATTTTATTTTTTTTAATTTTTTTTTGGTTTCTTGCTGGCGTTGCCGGCGAATGCGCTCATCGGTTTTATTTAGCCAAAAGAGCTGAAATGAGCGCACAACAAAAAAAAAAAGCAGAATAAATCCCAATAAACAGCTGGCGTTTGCTTTTCGACACGCACTGTAGAAGCTCCGACGTGTGGGCGCTGCGGCCATCCAGCTGAAAACCATTTCAAACAACAAATTTTTAAATTGGTTTTTTTTTTTTGTTTTCAGGTGAAAACGACACGCATTAGCAGCAGCTACAGCAGCAACAGCAACACAGGCAACAGCAGCAACAGCAGCAACACCACCAACACCACCAGGAAGATCACATCCTCAGCACCAGTTACACGCACAACTTGTGACATCGAGGAGATTTGGGACGAGCAGCTACTTAGGCAATTGGTAACTATGCTAACTTAATTATGGGCGTAGGCCAGGCCAGTTACAACTCTGACTAAATGAAATTTTCTATATGCAAGGTAGTTCTTCAAATATATATATATATATATATATATATATATATAATATTGCGCATTAAATTGAACTTAAAATGCATATTTCAAATAGCTTGATGAAATTGTAAATATTTTATTTTGCTTCACTTATTTCCATAATTTTGTTGAGTATCTAAATTGAAATTGAGAACATAAACTGATAAAACAGATGAAATATATTCTATAGTAAGTCTATAGTGAGTTGAGGGATGCCTGACTATGCCCAATAAATTTGAACTTATTCGCTTTGCACTTGATTGGTTTTTGTGTGAATCTAAAAATGGGATTGCTTCTTCTTTAGTTGGAACAGGCCTCCACATACGAGGAGCGTCGCAAGATCCGTGCACGTTTACGCGAACTTATGGCGGAACGCGAAGGTAAGTGCTATATAAGAGCTACATATCGCCTGATCCTAACCTTCAGCAAAAAAAAAATAAACACACATATATGCCAGCCACTAACCAATGGGATTATGGCAAATCAAACGGACTTAAAAGGTGGACTCAAATCGAGTATTTTTTTACATTTAGGTATAGCCCACACTTTCTCTCTCACTATCTATCTATCTATCTACTCTCTCTCTCTCTCTCTATTTCTGATTGTGTTCTGTATTTGTATCTTGTAGATATGCAAACAGCGCATACTCGTAGCTAGACTAAAGTAGTTAAGAGCGAATTATCCAGGACAGGTATTACTCGTTCGTTCGTTCGTTCATTCGTTCGTTTAGTTTCGTTTGTTCATACATTCGTTCATATCTCTCGTTATTCATACATATTTATATTCATATTCAATTTTGTTGTTATTTTATTTGCTCGTTACTTGTTATACTTTCACTCGTTTCGTCAGTCACTCGTTGACTCGTTCAACGTTCACTCGTTATTCTGTCACACGTTGTTTCCGTTTTTTTTTTTTGTTCTCTCGTTCTTTTTGCTACTCGTTACTCGTCTCGCCAAAAAGGGTCTTTCGACTCGCCCCCGAAACTCCACTCGTTCCCTCTTGTCACGGGTGAGTTCTCTCTACAGCCAGGGCAGCCCAAGTGAACGGCCTGCTCCGAGTTGATGAACGCCTTGTGCTTATTGCCCTCCCACTCAACTTGTTGTTGCCGCTGTTTCGTTGATTTGTTTTTATTTACGCATTTACAGCCATATATATACATATATATATAGATATATATATCTCTTTCTTTACTCTTTCCAATCTTTCTCACTCGCGATCACACTCATTTATCACACATATTTCAATTTAAATGCGTCGCGCGTGCTTTAGGGCAAAAGAATTTGCAGGCGGGCGGCGCAAAAACTGCTGCCAAGCAGGTGGAAGCTGAAGAAGAGAGCAGCGCCAGCGAGTATGAGGAAATAATTGAGGAGGTAACCGACGACGACAGCAGCGACGAGGAGCCGCCGCAGCCAGTGGTGAAAAAGGAGGCTAAACAGGACTCGCTAAAGGAGGTGAAAAAGGAAGTGAAACAGGAACTGAAAAAAGAGGTGGATTCTAAGTCAAGCACTAGCACTAGCACTAGCACCAGCACCACCCAGGTGGAGAAAAAGCTGGCCAAAGTAGAGCTCACCAAACAGGTGGTAACTGGGACAGCAGCTTCAACTCTGCCACAAACTCAAGTTGACGGTCAACAGGGTGAGTCGCTGCCAAAGCCACAGCCAGCAAAAGCAGCAACTGCAGCATCTGCAGCAACTGCAGCAGCTGCAGCAGCTGCAGTAGCCAAGGCAGCAACAGCAACAGCAACAGCAGCAACAACAATAACGATTAGCAGTAGCCAATTAGCGAGTAGAAAATCCACAGTCAGCAGTAGCAATAGCAGTAGCAGTATCAGCACCCCCAAAGTTAGTAGCACAGTAAACCCGACAACGACAGGCCAGACAACAATGCCACAAGTGAAGCGATTGAGTGTACCGCAAAAGGAGGACTCCGGCACGGAGAGCGGCGAGGATTTGCGTTTGCTTGCGGCTGGATTGCGTGATTCGCTGCAGCAGCGTAGCGACGCAAATCGTGGACTCCTTGACGAGGTCACCGATGCCCTCAGTCGTCTCGAGTGCTCCCTCAAACTGGGCCAGGAGCTGGCCGTCGATGGTGGGCAGCGGCAGGCGTTACTCGCGCTCATCGCTCGCCTCCAGAACGGACTGAGTGCGCCCGAGAAGCTAGCTGGCGGCGAAGATGCAACCGAAGAGGACACCGCCGATCCCGAGCAGAGCAGCCGCCAGCGTTTTGCGAAGCGTCGTCAGCGCAACAGTCGACATACGGTGGGCGTTAGTCGCGAGGAACTCGCCGATGCCCGCCGCTACATCGAGGACATGCAAATCCTCGAGAGTCGTCCAACAGCAATGTTGCCGCTGGAGAAGAATGCCAGCTCGAGTGCCATACTCGGTGCGCCCGTAACGCAACTCTATCGACCCAATCAGTTTGTACCCAAAACACAGCAGCAGCAACCACAGCAGCAGCAGCAACAACAACAACTGAAGCCTCCCAGCAGCAATACACCTGCCCGAAGACCGCTCTCTGGCGATTATGCGGTAAGCTTCTCAAACTATGCCGCCGCACAGCAAATGCCGCCGGAGTCGTCCACGCCAAATGGTCGCTTTGCCAACGGCAAAAAGCAATTGATGAAACGCGCCAATACCATCGATATACCCAAGGCGAAGGCCAAATTTAGCGCCAGCGCCGATGATACTGACTCCGAGCTGGAGGATCAAAGTCGCAGCAGCAATGTGGGCCTGAAGCGTGCCGTTCAGGTGAGCGTCAAGCGACGCGCGCCACATGTGGTGCCACAGTTCGAACCGAAGACGGAGAACGATCTCAAGTTTCTCGCCTTCATCAACAAGCAGAGCCACCAGGGTGGCCTGGGATGGGCGGGTGCGCGATCCGTTTCCAATTGGACGCACAAGTTTGGCAACATCAAGCACACGTTTGAGACGGGCGAGGCGGCAACGGCAACGAAAGGTAAACCGCCACAGCCACCACATAATCATCAGCAGCACCAACAGCAGCACCAACAGCAGCACCAACAGCAGCAGCATCAACATCAGCTGCAGCTGCAGCATCAGCAACAGCTGCAGCACCAACAACAGTTGCAACATCAACAGCAGCAGCAACAGCTGCAGCAGGCGGCGCTGCTGGAGCGTCAACGGCGACAGGAACTCGAGCGTCAGCTGCATCTCGAGCAGGAGGCGCGCTACGAACGCGAGCAGCGAGCGCGTCTCGAGCGTGAATACTATGAGCAACAGTTGCAGCGACAGCAGCTGGAGCGGCAGCAACAACTCGAGCGACAGCGACAGCAACAGGAGCAGCTGGAGCGACAGCGGCGGCAGGAAATGGAATTACGCATGCAGCAGCAGCGTGAAAGGGAAAGAGATCAACAAGTGGCAGCAAGTGCAGCGACAGCAAATGCAGCAGCATCAGCAGCAGCCGCAGCAGCAGCAGCATCAACTGCACAACCACTCAATCAATTTATACACGCACCACAATCCGTCTTTCGACCCATCGACCAAGGTCTGCTGCCCACGCCCAATATTTACAAGCCCATTGCGCAAAAGTCAAACAGCTGGCAACCACCATCAACAACAACAACAGCAACAGCAATGAACAACAGCAACATCAGCAGCAGTGTGCGCAATAAACCAGCAACAGTTGGTGGAGGTGCACCGCAGCAACACTTGCAGCCGCGTCCCAGTTATAGCAACACACCCTCGCCGGCCAGCTCACCCATCGGTCTGCCCTGGGTGGCTAAGCCTCGTGTGGATAACAGCGATTTCAAGCGCAAGGCGCACCACTTCGAGGAGCGCTCATTGCGCGATAATCTCGATCAGCAGCAGCAACCACCAAGCAGCATCTATGTGCAGCGTCACAATTCGTTGCGTTCGAAAGCACTACCAGCATCTCTAAGTGAATTCAAGAAGCGACCCTCTCTGCCCAATGCCATGGAACCAGAACTGGAATTCTATGCCTCGCAACGTTTAACCGGCGCACCTGATGCTGGAGCAGCAGCAGCAGTCCCGCCACCGCCCACCAATATATCCTTTACCTATGCGGACTACTCGCCAGTGCGTCGGGGTCCAACCAATCTAAGCAATTATCGCAGTCAGCCCTGTTTGAGTAGCGCCCTGGAGCCGCTCACAAATCCATTTGCTGCACCACTCGTGCTGACCAACGCGAATCCAACGTATGTGCCACAGCCGACGCGTCAGCTGGACTTTGCCAGTCCCATTGACAGCCCCACCAGTTGCGTGACGGCACCCCTCATGACAGACAATACGGACGATGATCTCGATCTGGACTCGGATCACAATATGCACGAGTATCGTGCCGAGATCAAAGTGATGCGCAAACCGCGCAGCCAAACGGCAATTACTGTGGCCGACAGACGGACGGCGCATGCCAGCGATGATGAGGTCTTTGGTCGAAATTCCAGAGCGGCCAAATCTCTGTTGCACACCATAAAGCAGCTGGGTGGCAATGGCAATAATAACAACAAGAACAACAGCAGCAGCAACAACAACCACAACAACAAAAAGAGCTCCTACAAAGCTCAACAACCAGCTCCCTTGCCCAGTTCACCCAGCAAACCGGGCTGCCTGTCACCAGATGGTCGCTTATACCAGGCACCGCAGGTGGAGCCCCTCTTTCCGCAGCTTAGCAGCTACGACGTGAGTCGACAGCCGCAGTATGTGGCACAGCCAGCGCATAATTATGCCAGCGAGACGCAAAACTCCTATGTGGTCACCTATCCGCTGGAGGATTCGGCCGATGAGCTGGAGCCCGCTTCCACAGTGAGTTTGAACCGTTCGCGACGCACCTCGGAGCATTCAAATTCCAGCTCGGTGCTCTCGCACACTAGTTGGACGGCGAATCCGATGCATGCACCGCCACTGCAGGCGCCACTGCTGATGCCACAGCAAGTGCCACATCTGACCCCACAGCTATCACCACAGCTGGCGCCCCAGCAAGTGCCACATCTGACCCCACAGCTATCACCACAGCTGGCGCCCCAGCAAGTGCCACAGCTGGCGCCCCAGCAAGTGCCACATCTGACGCCACAGCTAACACCACAGCTGTCGCCACAGCTGATACCACAGCTAACACCACAGCTGACACCACAGCTGACGCCACAGCAGACGTCACAGTTAATGTCACAGCTGCCGCCACCGATTGATCGCAGCAACAAGCCGCAGCTGGTACCAAAACCCCAACAACAACCACCGCCGGCACAGCAACCACCAATTGTGCAGCAACCAGCGACGGTACAGCAGCCAAGTCGACCTCGTCTAAGCATGCGCAGTCACACCATCAGCGACAGCAGCGCCACCTATGAGCCCAAGCCTCTGGCACAGCTGCTACGCCAGAATACTATTGAGCCGACCAACTTGGGACGGCTGCAAACGCAGCAATCGCTGAGCGCCAGCCGACAACAGTTGCAGAGGGAGCAACAGTTGCAGCGCGAACGTGAACTCAGTGAGTTGCGCCGCAAAAGTTTGGGCAATCTGCTGGAGCAACGTGATATTCAATTGGAATATAAATCTTCAGCACCCGAAGATACGCCGGATATAGTCAAGTCATCGCTGCCCAAGGAAAAAGCACCGTTGTTAAAGAAATTTGGACCACCCCAAAGGCATCATTATGTGCCCAATGCGTACCAGAGTCCTCAGATGAACAAGCATACGAGCACGAGCACAAGCACCACCAGCCACATCAGCACGACCAACATTACAGTACAGCAGCAGCAACAGCAGCAACACCACCCTCATATTGTGGAAATACCTGCCACACCACAACCTCAACAGCCAGCGGGTGCTGGTGCTGCTGCCGCTGAGCCCGCTCCCGAGGATCAAATACCTCGCAACATTGTCTTTAATAATGTGAGCGCCTTCAGTTCGCTCAGTCGACGCAGCCAACAGCAGCACGAGGAGGAAATCCAACTGCAGCAGAACAATGGCGGGTCGCGTCTCAATCGTCTCAGCAAGTGTGATTCGTGGCATCAAATCTGCCAGCAGCAACAGCCACTGCAATCGCAACAGCAGAGTAATGGCAACGGCGCACAAAGATACCACAATCCGACGGTGCCTGGTGAGTTGCGACGAACCAAGTCGGGTCATTCGCTGGCCATACCGAAGCTGTATGAGGCCGGCATTGATAAGGAGCAGGTGGGCGAGAAGCAGCGCACCGTTGCAGCCTATTTCTCTGGACAGAAATCGCCAACGGGTGCACAGCTGGAGGAGTTGCGTGCCTTAAGCAGCAATACCACAATGACAACCTCCTCCTCCTCCGCCTCCTCGTCCAATCGTAAATCGGTGATAAATCGCACCAAGACCAGTGAAAAATTATCGGCGGCACGTAAATCGCTCAGCTCGTTGAATTCCACGTCGAATGGTAATGTGTCGGGACTTGGTCTGATGCGTGGCGGCATCGCAATGCTAGGCGGTGCTGGTAGTGGTGGCTCTGGTGGTGGTGGCGGCATTGGTGGTGGCCTTAGTCGAAGCGCCACCATGCCGCATATAGCGCATCTCAATTTGCTGGACGAGAGCAATGTGGAGGATGCATTCGAGCAGCTGATGCTGGGCGCATAGTGAGTTCAATTCTGGCGCCAAATCGATAGGTCGATAAATCGTTCAATCGATAACTCATTCGATTGTTAGACAGACACGACACAACAACAAGAACAACAACAACACACACAAACACAGCAGCCATTCCAGTTTGAGCCGCCCAGCGAGACGCAACTGGACCCAACAAACGACACACACACACAAAAAAACACAAAAACACACACATGCACACGCACACACACACACACACATGTATACCCACAGATGAATCGAATTAATCGAGCAAACGAAGTTGAACTGTAACTGTACTGATTACCAATTACCGTTAACCGTTAACTGACTTACTGTTAATACTCGCTACTGTTACTTGAGCGTAGGCTTAGGCTTTGATTTTAGTGCCAGTTCCAAAACGTACCAACCCAGCCCATTCTAGTCAGCGAAACGTTCCAATTTCGTTTCGTTTCATTACAATTCGTTTTGTTCGCCACTTTTGGTTAGTTTGCGCTCAATTTTTTTTTTTTATCGACGAGTCTCTTGAGCTAGTAGAAGGAGGGACCACATGTGTGGTTTTTGCTTCTATACACACACACACACACACACACACACACGCACACACATCCTCACATATGCACCGATCGAGTTAGCTGCGCGCTGCCCCAACCGCAGGATGCAAAACAAAAAGAAATGATAACAACAGAAATGTTGAAAAAATAAAACTGAAACAGAATATGATAATCAGCAGCAACCGAAATCTGAAGAACTTGAAACGTTACAATTTGTGAGTGTGAAAAAAGTAAAATAAACAATAACAACAAAAAATACACCAACTGTACAAAATGCCCAAAACAGCGTTGCCACCTTGTTCATTTCGCGCGTTCCATGTACTACCATTGCTACACCCGCCCGGCCTAACCGCATTGAAATACATATTTATATATATACCATATATATTTATATATTTCTCATTTTTCTTATACATATTTTCGTATATTTGTTTTTCTATACATTTTTTTATGAAACTTTTTGCCTGCCTTTGTTTCTATACCCCATCCTCAAAAAAATGCTGTACAAAGCTAGCTAAACGCTTTAAACGTTTTATTTCCGTTACGTTTCATTACCGTTTCGTTGCGTTACGTTCCGCTGGCTGGTTGATTGGTTGGTTGGTTGGTCCAGCGAAAACAAACACTTTACACAGACAAGAATCCCATGTTGTCCCTCCTGTCTCTCTCTCTCTCACTCTCTCAACATTTTTTGTCTTAGTCTTTTTGTACATACCCCCCTAAGCCCTGAAAAAAAAACTAAGAGTTATTTTTGCCACATACATTTATATTTTTGATTATTGCAAACAGCTCAGCTGCCCAGTTTGCTGTGCTGGCTCTTTACTTCGCTTGACACACACACACACGAACACACACACCCACACACACACACACACACCCATACGCACACTGTTTTGTTCGCATGATTTATTTTCATTCGTTTCTTGTATTTTGTATGTAAAAAAAAAGGAACGTTTTGTGCATGTCTTTTGTTCTTGTTGTTCATACGTAGCTAAGTTATGTTTTTTGTGTACTCGCAAACTTGCATACGTTGAGTAAATATAATGTGGTTAAGTCCACCAGCACCACCAGCGTCACCAGACACCAACCACCACAATCGTCCAGCAGAGCCGTCGCAACATTAATTCAAGCGGTTCACGTTTCGATTTTTTTTTCATATATATTTTTGTGTATTTTTGTTTTTGTTTTTCGTACTTGGTGTGTTTCTTTGCCAATTTATTGCACATCCGCCATTTTTTCTAATCAAGCATTTAATGCAATTTTAATTGCTAGATTATGGTTTTGTAAGTAGCTGAATTTGTGTAGAGCTGTCGTTTTTTGAATGACTAAAACAGTAAAAAAGAATTTTGCAAATGCAATTTTCGTTTCGTTTCGTTTCATTGCCGTGTGTAGCATCAATTTTGTTGCCTGCTCTAGAATAGTCTAAGACAAGATGCAACGAAAAAAAAAATACAAAATAAAAATAAATTAAACAGATTAATCTTTCTAACCGTATTTTTTCCCAACATTTTCAATAACTCTACTTTAACATAACATACATATAATGATGTTTGAAATATGTTGAATTGATTATAATAATTATTATTATGATTTTTTTTTTTTTTTTGGTCTGCATGCAATTTGATTAATTGTTGTAATTATTGCTTCTTTTTTCTCCCCCTCCATTTTTTTTCTCGTTGCCAATTCGTCTAAAACCTTTCTTTATACAGCACAACACAAGCAACAAAGTTCAACGACCAGTGAACGCACCGAGACCAAGTCAAAAGATGGCGGCGCAGTTGTCACCACAACAACAACAAAAGGTATCGCATATCAATATATTATAATCTTTATATTCAAAAAATAAAAAACATGTATGCTCATATTTGGCCTTCCAATCGCAATTGCAGTTACCACACGCACGGTGAGTGGCAACGCTGCCACCAAAAACATTTCTCCGCTGGCCAAATTCAAGCAGCTCGATAAGGCAGCTGCCCAGCAGCAGGCTCAAAAGTAAGCTACAAAATCAAATATATATATAATAACATATTTACCTACTCCCATATACATACATATACACATAAAAAACAATCCAATAAATCGCGCTCACATGTCAAAAGGAAAGCACGCAAAATTCTTATGAACTGATTGATGATATGGCAACGCTGTCACAGCCAGATGACAGCGTCCTTAATGTTAAATAACATTTTGCTTGCGTTTCTCTTGCATTCACATTTGGTGCAGGATCTCATCACCCAAATACACACACCCATACGTATACACACACACACAAAACACACATACTCAATCACTAGTTTCGCCTTCTATTTTACACCCATTTTCTGGTGTTGGTAATCGGCAATATTAATAAATGTCTTCTGTGCATAGGTCAAATTCTAAATGTGTTAGTCAAATTGAATAATGTCACTTAACATACATATGTATGTATGAACATGCATATGTATGTGTGTCGCATGTATCTTCTCGCTCTAGCTACTGGGCATGCGTCAGCAGCTCACTTTCACTTTTGTCTCTGTCTCTCCCTGTCTCTCCCTCTATCTCTCTGTCACACTTCCTCTCTCAGAAAGCAACAAAAACCGAAAAAGTTAGATAAGCACACACACACACACCCACACACACACACAAAAAAAAACAAACCGTTAGTTATAATATTTCTGATTTATTTTAAGAATACAGTGCTCGTTCGGTAATTGGAACTATTCTGCTTGGCAAATATATTTCAAATTTTATGACTTTCAGAGGAAAATTTTAAAATATTTTTGTATTATGTTGTAAAAAATGGACGTAAAGAATCAGATTTTAATTGCCAACCGTTCACTGTAATAAGTAATAATTGTTGTTGTTTCCAGTTAACACAAACCCACACACACACACACATACACGAGCTAAACTAAAAATCAAACACCCAAACTACAAACCGAAGTACAAAATTTATGTATAAAAAAAAAACAAAACAAAACAAACTAAGAAAAAAAAAATAAAACAATTGTGTGAGTTTCGCTAAAACGTCTGCCCCTCCAACCTTGAATCATTTGTTCAGATCATCTCCAACAACAAGCACACCCACGACCCCCGGCGGTTCAGCGCAACCGTATTTCAAATTTACCGATCCGGCATTAAATGCGCGCGCCGCCACTGTCAAGGATCAACTTCTGCAGTGGTGTCAGCACAAAACGCAGGAATATGAGGTATCCAAAACCTAAAAAATACCAAAAAATACCAAACAAAAAAAAAACAAACAGCTCAACGCAAACGCAAAGCCACAGCCATAGACCGTTATTTGCTACTTTCCTTTTTGAATTTTGACTTGATTTGTTTAATTTACTTGTCGTTCGTTTTGATAACCAACTTCTAATGCTTAGGCCCAACATAAGGAAAATAACCAACAAACCAAATCAAAACAAACAATACAACAAAAACGTAATTACAAAAACTAAACAACGCCTAACCTTTAGCTGAGCTTTTGAGCAACTCATCTACACACGCATACACACAAACACACACACACATACACACAGTATACACATATCCAATTATACACGCAATTAGAAAAAAGAAACAAAAAAAGCAACGCACGCAAGCAGCCTGCTGCCTGGAAGTGGAAAAGGAGTAAGAATAATGCAGAATCGCAGAATTTACTCTCCTGTTAAAAGTAACTGTAAACGTTGTGCTTTGCTGCTTCCTTTTGCTACATATTCTTTTAATTGTTGTTGTCGTTGTCGTTGCCAATTGCTTTTTGGGGCTGGGGCTTTCAACAAAAAAATATTGCTTTATTGCTGCTGCTGCTGCTGCTCATAAAAAAAGAAACAGTAAAAAATGAATGAAATTAACAGAGTTGATATCTGTAATCCCACTGTCACCCATATTTCCCACCCCATCTGGGCGTATTCATTACAATGTTATTTAAATGTTATTCACAGAACGTCCAAATAAGCAACTTTAGTTCGAGCTGGTCAGACGGCTTGGCCTTTTGTGCCCTGATACATCATTTCTTGCCAGATGCATTTGACTACAGTGAACTAACCAAACAAACACGCAGACACAACTTTGAGCTGGCCTTTAGTGTTGCCGAGTGAGTACAAAATGTTAAACACAAATGTAAATTGCACTGTTAATAATTCTCTCTCTTTCTCTCTGTGTCGCAGCGAGAAAGCTGGCATAGCGCCATTGCTGGATGTGGAAGACATGGTGGAGATGAGCCGACCCGACTGGAAGTGCGTCTTTGTCTATGTGCAGAGCATCTATCGCCGTTTTCGCAATTGCCAGTAAAAAATCAAAAAATCAAAAATGCAACTCAACAACAATGGCGCAACAACAATAACAAGAACGGCACGTGGGCAACAACAACAGCAGCAGCAGCAACAACAACAACTATTCATTAAATTTTAAGCAAACAAAAATTGAGTACCCCTGTTGCGTATACCTTTTTGGCATTTCGTGTTGGAAGAACACACTCAGCATCCTATATACAACTATTTAAAATACTAAATACTATCTATATCCACCATCCACATCGACTTACTTACACTTACCTATATACACCACAAATGGCAGGCTCGTCGAATTGAACAGCAAAAGGACATTTGATACGTTTTTTGTGTTTTGTTTTATTTTACATATATATATATACATACATATATATATATATATATATTATTTTTTTTTTTTAATTTTTTACTATTATTATTATTTGTTATTGAACTTTAAAAAAAACTATACAATAATTGTTGAATTTTTTTGTCATAATTATAATTTTAAAGAATGAAAAAAAAGAATTAGAGCAGCAATGAATTTTCATGCCGCAAACTTTACTAACCCCGCTGAGTTTTGATGCGAGAGAGAGAGAGAGAGTGGGAGAAATGCATAAATATTTCTGAACTCTAAGCGAGCGAAATTATACGAACAATTTACTAACTCGCAGCAGCGGCAAGCGAAATGCGATATCAACATTAAAAATTACACATATATGTATCTACAGCTAATATTAACATTAAAACAAACAAAATTATTGAAAAATTGTGCTTTTATTTTGAGAGCGATCAGCTTTTTACAAAGGGTATCTTGGCAACTGTAAAACAGTTTCTAGTTTTTTTTTCTATAGTATTTAAAAAAAAAAAGAAGTTATATGTACTCGGTTTTTGAAGTTGGCCTACGGGTTAACTGTCTGTCAGCTAGAGAAATGAGAGAACAGAACTCAAACCGATATCAGACATGCTGTGAGAGTCTTATGTAAAATGTCCGAACAAAATTACGTGTGAAATTTGTGTAGGCAAAAAAAAAAAAAATAAATTTAAATCGTTACGCATCCATAAAAGACGTCATTAATCAATCATCAGACGCAATAGCTCAAATACACAACGAGTGGAAAGAAATGGAACAGCAGGATCAACAGAATGCGGCGCAGGACCAGCACTCGCTGTCGGAGGCGTCAGTCTTGCGGCTACTTAACAGCATTGCTGCGGGCACATCTCTGGCGCAGACAAGTACTCAGCAGGAGCAGGAGCTGACCGTTGGTCGTGGTATTGCTTGTTCTGGTGCCGAACAGCTACAGGGACATGTTTTGGCAGTGTCGGGAGTGGCATTGGCGACCGAACAGGTCTCCCAGGAGAGTGTCCACTCCGCCAATGAGTTTGGCAATTCGTGTCGCATCTGTCGCTGGAATCGCAGCGACATGGAGATCATCAACTGTCCCTGCAAATGTAAGGGCAGCGTGGTAAGTGCCACAGTTCACACTCAGAGAGTGTTTAGGCTCAAATTAGGCATCTACAGTCATTAACCAAAAGTGGAATTCTTAAAAAGATTAAAGATTAGTGTGTGAAGGCGGCAATCTAGCTACTTCTTGAATGAACTCAATCTAAGAATATAAGCATGATCCTGGTTTCCGATTTTTATTACTGAATATATTATCGATTTTTGGTGGCTTTCTTATTTGATGTATTTAAAAAAAAAGAAAGGAAATTCACTTTCAAATGTTTTTTGATTTTAGATGCATAGATGTATAGATAGATATAGCCTTGGCAATCGCGACTTTATTCAATGTATGTATCTAATTTCTAGGGCTATATACATTTAAAGTGTTTGAAGCGCTGGATAATGCATCGACGCGATAATCGCTGTGAGATATGCAATGCACCATTCAATATATCGGCAGACAGGGCGAGTGTGATGCAAATGGTGCGCTCCTTCTTCTCTGGCCGCTGCAGTGGCATGATTCTGAAGCATTTGCTCTTCAGCGCCGCAGTGTTACCGCTCGCCAATGTGATAATGCAGCAGGTGAGCAACGGTTGCAGCCGTTGGCGTTGGCGTTGCCGTCAGTTGCTCTTTGGCTACATCCTTCCGGCTTATTTGCGGTTTTTTGCTTGTGTACAGGTGTTGCGTTGCATGGACACTCTGAATCAGGATGCCGAACAGATAACGGTGCACGAGGTAGTATTCGCATCGTGTACCCTGCTAACATCGAGTGCTCTGTTCTTTCACTACTTCGAGTTTTTGACGACCCGATGTCTGCTCATTCGAAACATATTGCGGCATTGCTGGATGTTTGGCGGCAGCAACGATTTTGGCCTAGTCGAGGTTGAAGACGATGACTGACCTGTTTTGAGCGACAACAGCAACAATAACAATAAAGACAAATTCAAACAATCGAATTTATCAAAGCTGTTTCAGTCGGCAGGTATCTTGAAACTGAACCGAAATTGTCAAGCTTATCAATAAAAAAAAGACTAGCATTCTGCGCCTTTCTTGCGTTTTCTTACGTTTTACTGCAAAGTGACAGAATTTTACAAATAAATTAAGAAATTGTTTCATTGTATAGTATTTGCGGTTGTGCTCCTCATTCTTGGCATTTTTCTAGTATATAACAGTATTTATATTTAATATTTTTGATCGGTTAACTGCAGTCGGCGCAAAATTGAGTATGTAAACGCATATTATCGCACATAGCATGTTGTTTTGGAATTCGTTCGTAATCGTCATCGAGTCTGTTAAATTACATAAAATATCGATGAATGTATTCGACAGTGTAGTAAATTGTCGACTGCTTCTAATACTGCTCTCATCCCAAAATCAAATAAAAGTTTTTTTTTTTTTGCATAAAATCGAGACAAATAAAAACTGAAATTACTTTCAATATTGTGCAAGTTAACAACAAATAAATGCATACTAAATTGTAAATTGTAAGTTCTCCAACAGTGAGCCCCAAACAAACAACTCAAATCGAATCAGCAAGACCCGACTTGCTGTGCGTGCATGTGTGTGAGTGAGTAACAAAGAGCAATTCGTCTCAGTAGCAGCAGCACCAGTGAAATTGCCAGCAGCTGCTGTGCGCTGGGCAAAACAACAAACAAAATACAAAAAGGAAAGGAAAAACGAAGATCGTCTTATAAGAAAGTGAAGTTATTATTTTTGTTTTATTTTTATTGGTTTTGATGCTACTGCTGCTCTGGCTCATCGAGTGCGTGTGTGTGCGTATGTGTGACATTGCAACTCATCAGTTTTGAGTTGACGTTTCACGGGCACGTGTGGCAAAAGCACAACTTGAAAAATTTTTATTTTTTCATTTTGTTATTCTTTAATTTGTTTTGCTTATACTTGCGCGCCTTTCTAATACGTGTTGAAATTTGTTACAGAGCTGTCCACCCGCAACACGCCGAGCGAGTTTCGTTGGATCTTTGAATTTTTCCTTTTTTCAAGATCAACAATAATTAGTAAAAAAAGCACAATTACACCGACTACACAACAACAACAATAGCAGGAGGAAAATAAAGCAAAATGACTGAACAAAAGCAGTCATTGGCTTCGATGTCATCGGCCTCTGGGAACAACAACAGCTCCAATACACTGTACAATCTGACATTGAATGCCATTGTCAACGGCCTGGACTGCAAAGTGGCCGCACTGGAACGCATCGGCAAGCTGCCGGAGTTGCCCCTCAAACTGCTCATCGATGTTTACGAGCTGGTAAGTTTCTTATCTAGCTCCTTCATTTTCGTATTCCCTGCTCCACAGTTTGAAAAATATACATACAGTAGTGCTGCTCTAGTCGGACAGTCGGTTATGGAGAGATAGAGCGAGAAAGGGTGGGGGTGGGGGAGACAAAGCAACCAGTAAATAACTGTAGGCGATGTAAAAAGTTCTTGTCATCCTTTCATTATCTGTGTCGTAATTGACGTCTGTGTACCATCCGATAAACGATAAAAACAACTGCGACAATTAATACTCTTTGCAACCACTTTTAATTGCAACATATAAAAAGTGAAAATACACAAACACATGCATGAATATGTATGTGTGTGTGTGTGTGTGGACTTTTCGCCACGCTGTTACAGCATATTGTTTTTGCTTTCTTTTTTTCGAATTTTATTATGTACAGTGGCGGACACCTTATTTGGAACAATGTCAAAGAAAAAAAGTAATTGCCATAATTCGGTCTTTGGAATTTTTGAAAAATAATTAATAATTAGCTTATGGCAGGCAATTACTTTTTTTCTTTGACATTGTTCCAAATAAGGTGTCCGCCACTGTATATTGCATTTAATTACGATATCGTCGCCTGTGAAAGGTGGCGACGTCGTCAGCATCGCCAACAGGACTATTTGACATGTTTGTATTTGTTTTGATTTTGCATTTGTTTGGTTTGGTTTCCATTTAGTGGAATTTTGATTTGTTTGCATTAATAAAGCTCGTGCCCAAAAGCTCTTCAATGTTTATGTTTACGCGTCAAAGCTTCTGGTTGATACGCACAGCTGGGCCATAAACACGAATGCATTTAACTGAATTGAGCTTTGGTAAAGTTAAAGAACTTCACAGTTATTTCTTCAGTTGAGGCTTGCAATATTTGGCGTTTGCATCTCTACTACTTAATAGAACACACACACTTGCATAGACCCGTACATACATGCATGCATGCAAATGTGTACATGCATATAATGCATAGATTGGCTGTCATAATAGCTCTGCAATTGCAATTGACTGCAATAAATTATAAGCACCGACAACAACAGCAACAATGCTTCAGAATTTCTTGCCTTATTGTCTTGTTGTCGTCTTCGTCTATAAATATTTATTTCTATTTGTCATGTTTGCTTGTTTTCGCTATCCTCATTTTACCTTTTCTATTTACTGCCTTATTGTAGATGTCACAGCGAGAGCAGCTGAGGGACACACTCAACGAGGAGCTGTCAAATCTTAATGTATTCCATCGTCTCGTACGCCACACACCGGAACGCAGCAAGCTGCTGCGCATCGTTATCGATTTGATGCCGAACAACAAGGCGCTAACGCGTCGCCTCAGCGATGCATATGTTGGCCGCTTCGCCCAGCCCTCAGAGATCGAAGCACAACTGGACATTGAGCAGGTCAAGGACAATGCCGATGGCGATGTCAATAGCGATTCTAATGGCGATTCCTCCAATGGCGTTGGCAATGGCGATGGCGATGGCGATACGGAGGCCAAGGAGCTGAATGATGTTGCCAGCAGCAGCAGCAGCAACAGCAATAGCAACATCAGTAGTAGCAGCGATAGCATTAGCATTAGCATAAATTACATTGACAATATGACAAAAACAGCAAACGGTGCTGCTGCTGCTGCATCTGCTGACACAGCTGCTGCATCTGCTGACACAGCTGCTGCCACAGCTGCTGATGACGGTGGGACGACGGAGGAAGGGCCACTCGCACCATCGCTGGACTCATTGAACGCTGAAGATGCATTCGCCATTGATTTGGGTCTGCATTTGGGCAGCTTTCTGTCCGAGGCTGGATGGATGCAGGAGAGCATCGCTGTGCTCTTGTGCCTTAACGAAAGACTGAAGCGTCGCCACAAGTATGCGCTGATCTTGCGGCTCGATTGCATGCAACGGTAATATATATATATATTAGAAAATGCCAAATAAATAATCGAATCGAATTTTACAGTCTACTCTATGCGGAGTCATCACACTGCAATTTCAAGCTGGCGCAGCAGACCTTTGTCGAAATGGAGCAGCTGACTATCAAGCTGAAGGATAAAAATATGGTGCCAAAGCCACTGTACGCAATAACCTGTACACAAATCTCGTCCATGTATTTCGCACGCAACGAATACCACGCCAGTCACTTGTGGAGCGTGCAGGCCATGCACTACCTGGATAATACGATGTCTCCACGGTACACACAATTCCAACTGGCATCCCAAATAACCACATGCTAACTAATAATTGTAATCTCGCAGCATTGCCATCGATGTGCTACGCCAAGCGGCAAAGGCCTGTGTGGTCAAACGGGACTTTTGCAGGGCCAATCTGCTCATTTGCCAGGCTGTCCGTCGTGCCCGGTAAGTGACTCAAAACTTAAAACCCATTGGGTTTGGGCACCTGGGCTGTTTGCGTTGCGAATTAAACATTTTTGTTCATGCTCTGTCTCTATTTTTATTCACTGTTGCCATTTCGCAGCGAGACCTTTGGGGTAAAACACCAGAAGTATGGCGATGCTGTGCTAGATTATGGTTTCTTTCTGCTAAATGTGGACTCGGTATACCAATCCGTCAAGGTGTACAAGGAGGCGTTGGAGGTGCGTCGCGGCATCTTTGGCAACATGAACTTTCATGTAGCGATTGCCCACGAGGATCTATCGTATGCATACTATGTGCATGAGTATAGCACCGGTCACTTTAGTTGCGCCCAGGATCATGTCGAAAAGGCTGTTAATATCATGAAGAATCTGGTGCCCAGCAATCATTTGATGCTCGCCTCGGCGAAACGTGTGAAGGCGCTGCTGCTAGAGGAGATAGCACTCGATAAGATAGCCGATGGCGCGGATGAAGAGGATCTGCTGCTGCAGTCCGAGCAGCTGCACGTTTTCGCCCTCCAACTGTCGCTGGAGGTGTTCGGCGAGATGAATGTGCAGACGGCCAAACACTATGGCAATCTGGGCCGGCTCTATCAGACAATGAATCGTTTTGAGGAGGCGGAGTGTATGCATCAAAAGGCCATCAAGATCAAAACCGATCTCCTCGGTCCCAATGACTATGAGGTCGGCCTCTCCATAGGCCATCTCGCCTCGCTCTACAACTATCAGATGAAAAAGTTTCGCCAGGCCGAGAATTTATATCTGCGCAGCATTAACATAAGTAAGCCAATTCAAATTTTATAAATGTATAAGTAAAAAAAAAGTGCGTATTTATTTTTCATTTATTTATTTCTTGTTGGATAAATCTACACACTTTTCAAAACCAAATTTCTACTCTCTATTTCTCAGGCTTGAAATTGTTTGGACGCACTTACTCCGGACTGGAGTATGATTATCTGGGGCTGTGTCATGTCTATGAGACACTACATGATTTCGAGAAATATTTGCGATATGCTCACACTCTGGAGACCTGGCAGCAGCTGCGTGTCCTCAATGCAACAAATAACGTAAAAGCATTCAGTATAAAAGTTGTATATAATTTAATTTGTTGCGTTTTCTGCGTTCTTTACAGACGTCCAGCTATCCGGAAATTATGGCGGATTATTCCCTTGATCAGGTGAAGCAAGAGTTTTTCAGCATAAGTGGGAGGCGTGTACTGGAGCCACCTGAGCCCACAGATCCCGCCGAGCCCGCAGATCCCGCCGAGAATTGATAGAGGATCCAGCAAGGGATACAGACCAGCTTCATTGTGATATGGAGCTAATTGCATTTGCATACGGATCTTGGTTATAATCTCGATTTAAAGAACAACACGAAAAAGAACAAAAACAAACAACAAACAGATGCAAATAGGAAAGAAAAATTATAAATTTAGTTTTGGTACCGTTTTGTATTCGAAAACCAACTCAGGCAAACTATGGATTAGCCTTGAAATGTGAGATGATACCATTCAATTTTGACTCACACAAAACAAAACACCTCGTTAATTGGATTGTATACAATATTTTGTTCATCCAATGATCGTTCATAATTTAATTGTAAAATACGAATACACAATGTGATTGCTTAACATAAATATTGATACATACGTATATTGATAACTGATAATCAATTTGTATAGTAAAAACAATTGCAGATGCAAACTTTGTAGCACAATTTAAATTAATGTTGAATGCTACGCGTACATAATAAAAAGAATATGTATAAACAGAATTAACGCTGCAATAGTTAGGCTTAATATATAGACTTAGTCTCGATGATCATCGGATCATTCGATTATTGAACTATGTACATGTAGTACATAAGTAGTATTTTTCCTGTATCATCAAAAACTTAAAAAATTCCCTCCTCACTATTCCCCCGTCCCCATAATTGTGGTGTACAAACTGCGTACACATATATGTCTTGTAAGCTAACTGGAATGATTGTTCTCTCGATTTCCAGTTAACATTTCTTAATCTAAATCTTTAGTGTCCGAAACTGACGTAAGTTTCCACCTGCAAAAGCGATAATACATACATAAGCACTGTCTATAAAATACAATTAATTGTATCTTTGCATTAGTAATATATATATATAAATATATATATATATATATAATGTATAATTAATGACTTATTGTAGCCTACACCGTTTTGGCATTGGCATCACCACGAATGCCATACCCAACAAAGACAAAAACAAATCTCAAAATAAAATGCAGAAAACAATTTTAGAAAATATTCAATCATTTTTATAAAGTTATTTAATTTGGGGCTCGACTTTTTCCGACTTCATGCAAGAATATGACCGATATGGAAAATGGAGCCATTCTAAAATTGTCGGGGCACAATAATCATAATTTCTATGCATGTGTATATGTATACGTATATAATTGTAATTTGTTCACATATTTTAATCTTAGCCACGTTGACAAAAGCTCAATTTCGTTTTTCTTTTTTGTTAAGCTTTTTTTCTATTTGCTTGTCTTATCTCCAAATAAGGCGTTAAAAACTTGTTGGGTATTCCACCCGCAACTCGCCGAGCGAGTTTCGCTGGTTCTTTGTTTTTTCCAGCTTTCAAAAATCAACAAAAAAAGCACAACTACACCGACTACACAACAACAGCAACAGAAGAACAATAAAGCAAAATGGCTGCACAAGACAACAACAACAACAACTGCCCCAATACACTGTACAATCTGACATTGATTGCCGTTGTCAACGGCCGGACTGCAAAGTGGCCGCACTGGAACGCATCGGCAAGCTGCCGGAGTTGCCCCTCAATGTTTACGAGCTCCTCCATCCCGTGCATGCATGTGTATATGTGTGTATGTATTCAATTTTAGCTTTTTTTCGATTTCTATTCTCTATTTTTCAATGTGTGTAAATGTGCACACACATATAAATAGTTGGCTGCCATAATAGCTCTGCAATTGCAATTGACGGCAATAAATTATAAGCACCGACAACAACAGCAACAATGTTTCAGAATTTCTTGTCTTGTTGTAGTCTTCGTCTATAAATAGCGCATTTGCGCCCTTTATTTCTATTTGTCATGATTTCAAGTGCGCATCCTCGGCTAACTCACGCAGCCATTCAACCTAGTGTTGGATAACAGTGTAAGTTAGTTGCTGCTGTTGTTGTTGTTGTTGTTGTGGCTGGAACAGTCTTTCCTTCATTCCTCACTTCCCATGATAATGCTTTTTAGACATGGGTTTGCTTTCCACTGAGCAGTAAAAATGTAAACTTATTGTTGCTATCCTCGCCCTTACTCTACCTCGCATATCAAGTGAATTTATTTGTATTTACTTTTCTCCGAGGATCAATGGATGACGGAGAACATTCCTATGCTCTTGTCTCTTAACGAAAAACGGAAGCGTTGCAAAATTTGAAAGTATGCAGTGTTTTTGTCACCGTTCAGAAAATTGCTTTTCTGTAATAAGTCATCCCGAAAGTATGTTATATGTTTTTGGAATGTAAGCCTGGACGTATGAGAAATGCTTATCGTATATTTGAAATTGGCTAAGGCAAACGGCATGGATAAATACATATATTCAATGCCATCATCTCACATTCATATTTGTTTCTGCCGCAAGAGTAAAGAGTATGTTCCAGTGTCAACACTAAACCGATTTCAGTAGCAAACTATTTTATTATCTTGATTAAATTGCAGTTCATTTAAAAAATTAATGTTCCCATCTCAACCATTTAAAGCACAAAAATACAACAATAAAACCCATGGCCCCATAATACTCCGGCAAAAACATCGTTTATGGTTTTATAGCGATGATTACAATCGCTTGACTTCACCTTCCTTATGCCGTACTTATTATTGTTGTCTTTTTTGAATGCTTGTCTTTATTATGTTGTCGTTTGGCACTTTCGGTCAAAGTAGTTATAGACGGTTTTTTTTAGTGTTTTTCACTTTTCCTTGGCAGTCGGCGGCAACAGCAGCTGCTGCATTGTAAAAGTTGTTTTCACTTGGGCGACAAAGAAGCAGAAGAAGATAAGGTTGACGTTAGTGTCAACGTCAACATCAACGTCGACGCCGCAGCGGCCGATCGAGCATTTGTCAATTGCAATGCACGCCGCCCACTCTCATGGACACACTCGCACACGCACACGCACACATACACGCATACAAATGCAAAAGCTACCGAAAAACATGCAGCACTTGATGCTGCTATTGCTGTTGCTGTTGTTAAGGCTGCGCTGCTGCTGCTGCTGCCACTGAAGCGCAGCTTTTGCTTTTGACACATTTTCGGTCGTCGTCTCGCTGTCGACCAGTGCTGCCAGAATTCGAAAGGAAAAAAAACGACAAAAACTAGCCATAAGAAAAATAAGTTAAAACCATTATACGAACAAAAAATGTGGGCATACCCACAATAAATGTTAGCAATTAAAAACTCTTGAACTCGTACCAAGTACAATTTACTTACATGTTCTGTCTGGCTAACAGGAGTTTTCAATATTATGCTCGTATTTAAACAATTGTAAAAGCTATGGCTAGCTATTAAAAAGCCATGATGGCAACACCGACTCGGTCTCAGTCGTCTGCAGCTTGGAACTTGGGCTTCGGCTGATCAACAACAACTTCGGGTGAGCGTCGCTTGGCGGCTTCATCGATCAGTTGTTGTCTTTGCGCGGCAGCGAACGGTTTGCGCTTAATTTCGGCGAGCTTTTTGCGGAGCGCGCATGCGTCTCATGCTTTAACCGACTTTTTCGTCGTTGTCGTATTTTTTTTGTTTATTTCGGTGCTATTTTTTTGTTTGTTGTTTTTTGTTTAAAAGTGAAACTGACCGACTAACAGTGGCTGCTTGTAAAACGTAATGGCAAAAAATTAATTAAAAAATGTTTATTGCGATTCTTTATTCTTTTTGTTGTTCTTCTGCTTGCTGTTGTTGCTGGCAACGGAGGCCAAATGGCTTTAGTAAAAATAAATCTACGGTGGATTGCAAGGTCTAAAGATGTAGATAAAGATAGGTTTGTATCTTAACAAAAGTGCTGCAACGCTTGGCCAAGTTTCACCCAAAAGCGGTTGTGAAACTAGCGCACACACACACACACACATGCAGAGGCAGCAAAAAATAAGGAGAGACAATCGTCTGGGAATGGGTATGGGAATTCCACAAGCTGCATTTGTCATCTCACTCGCGAGACACCACCAACACCAACAACAACAACAACACCAACAACAACAACAATAACAATAACAGCAAGAGTAACAACATCATCATTATGGTTCATCGTTATTTATCTCGATCTGCACAACCAGTTGAGCTGAGCACTCAACGATCGCTCGTCTCACAAATCTCGCACATCATCATCGTCATTCTTAATTTCCCAATCTCAATTCCCAACTCCTGATGCCCATTCCCATTCCAATGATTAGCGAGTTTGTGCGAAGTGCTGCCTAACTGATAGTCAATGCACTCTACCTCAACAGCATCAAGGTAAAAAGTATCTACAAAAAAAAAAAAAACAGACTAAACCCATCGAGATTTAGCCTCATTCAGGACAGTCAACGATTTTTTCAGAAAAAAAACCAAAAGCCACAAAATCAACTATTGCAAAACGAGTACTAGAAATGACTACTAGCAACAAGTGATAGTTTTGGTTGTGTATCTATTTGATTTCAAATTTGAGAAAAACAGTGAGATATAATCTTGTGCAGCAGCGAGTGCTAACAACGAGTGTTAACAACGAGCACATAATGCTTGCCACAGCGAGTGCTCTGCTTTATAAGTGGATAAGTCTAAGGTTAAGCGAGTATATCAAATTAATTCATACAGCTTAGCCCCATGGAGTGTAGCGTGTTCATCTTTCGTGTATGGACCACAACAAACAGTTGATATGCACTTTGCCTAGACATATTCACACGCAACAACAACAACAACAACAACAATAATATTGAGTAGAGCGTTGGTTTTTTGTAGTCAATGCTCATTAGTTGTAGGTAAAGTCTAGATATATATTTAGGCACGTAGCGCATCATCATCATCATCGTTATCATGATCATCTCGATCTCGATCTCCATCTCCATCTCCAACTCGAATCTCGTGCTCCCATCCTCCTCCCATCGAGCTGACTGAGCAACACTTTAATCGTCGTTTCGTGCTGTCTCGGAACGTGTGTGTCTGTGTGTGTGTGTGTGTTTGTTTATTTGTTGTATTACTAAATAAAATATCAAAACTGGAGCAAATTAACCAAGATTAAAGCCCACAATTAAGCGTGCGCCCAATGTGAAAGTTAAAACCGCGAACCTGCAAACCAGTTGTCAGTGTATTGTTGCTGTTGCTGTTACTGTTGTTGTTGTTGTTGTTGGCGCATCTGCAGCGAGCCACCACTTTTACTACTGCAGCGACTGGCAACAACAACAACGGCAACTTGAGCAGCAACTACTTTAGCGGGTCAACAGCGAAACAGCGTCAAATGAATTTCGCTGCATGGTCGAGTGTTATTCAGCTTTTGCTTGTTGTTTTTTTTAGCCATAGCTCATGCTTCACTGACCTATGCCAAGATAGCGTGATCGTTTTTTAAGCTTCTTCGTTTACCTGTTTACCTGTTTTCTTCTTTTCATTTTTCTTTTTCTTGGCTCGTGGCTTATGCAAAGTTTTGTACTTTTGAGACCAACAAAACACAAAAAAAATTAGCCAAGTTCAAGTTGGCCAAATTGGGGTATTTATTTTGTTTTTAATTGTATTTGATTTATAGCTATAAAAAACCTGGAAATGACCACGTTAAGGTGCAAAATGTGACTAGATGGCTTTTAGAAAGATACGTCTACAAATAAGAGGAGTATTTTTGTTATTTTATTTATCCTATATATATATATACAGCCTACAGCCTACAGCTATAGGGTATCTTTCAGTCCAAACACTTTAACTATTGCATTCAAATTCTCCGCTCCGAATCTTTAAGACTCTTTCATCTCATTCGCTTCCTCTTCCATCGCAATTTGCATCTAGATGTGGTTTTAGTTTCAGTTTTGTTTAGTTGGACTTATTTTTAGATGGCTCTTCTTCTTTTTTTTTTGGTTTTGGGTTAGGCTCTATTGTGCCTCGGCCATTTCCTGATCTCGCTGTTGTTTAGACGGAAGTGAGATTCACATAGATCGTTGTAGCTGTGATGACAGGCAGCACAGTGGAAAGCACTCAACAATGAACCACATTTGTTGTTGTTGTTGCTGTTGTTGTTGTTGTATTGTTTGCTTTGTTGCTCTCGGGCTTAATGTGGCTTAAAATGAGTTTTTGTGCAATTAATTCTGATGTCGAGAGCTCTTGACCTGGTCATCTTCGGTCAGTTGAGTCTCATCAGTTGGAAAGTGCATCCGGCTAATGCTGAAGTCCAAACTGCTGATATACATTTGAATTAGATTAGATTAGGTTGCTGCCATACAACTGAATTAGATAAGATTAGGTTGGGTTTGAGTACAGCTTGCTCTCCTGACAAAAAAAAAGGGTCTTCATTTTTTTTTTATAGAGATTGCTTAAGGCGTTATGGGCTCGACGGGTTGCTGGGAGCTCTAAGCTCTTTCTGTTTGCTTTTAGAAAAAGATAAGTTCAAGGTTACATTGTCATTAAACTTAGGAATGTCTTCAAATACATATAACATACATATGTACATTCCATAGTGCTAGACGTAGGTTCTTGAGAAAAAACAAATGGACATTTCACAATCCCATTAAGATAAATCTTAACTTATTTGATTATAAGGAGCATAAGGAAATTACCTTATTTTGGCAACCGAACAGCGAGGGTTTGGGCTTATTAGTGAATAACTGTAACTATATAATATATGCGATGATAACAATAATATTGTTAACATAATTGAAAATCAATTGGAAGACTAAAGTTGAGCAATCTATTGCTACTCTTCTCTCTATCTCTCTTGCTGTCTCTATCTGTATCTCTATCTCTATCCCTGTAACAAACTGCGATTACGTCAAACTTATTTAAGCCACAATTTACTACTTTTAGCCATAATTCAATTAGCTCTTGTGCCCTTTGAGATGTCAAGTGTTAAATAACTGCGTTCGTTTTACCAACGCACAACAAGTGGCACCACTGTGTGTATGTGTGAGAGTGTGTGTGTGTGTGTGTGGGTGATTTCACAGCTTTTGTGTATGCGTGTGTGTGTGTGTGTGTGTGTGGAACAAGTTTATGCATTGCAAAATCTGTCATCAGCTTTGTGGATGTTGCATGTTGGTTCACCATTTCTATTGAAATCGCTCAAAACTCAAACAAAATCAACAACGACAACAACAACTACAACAACAACAACAACAACAACTACAACAACAACAACAACTACAACAACTACAACACTGGCGAGTACTTTCACTTTGAGGGTGCCATTGTGAGAGTTCCCAGAGAGTCACTTGGCCATTGTCCACTGCTTGCGTAAACTTTCGTGTTTCGAACCTTGGCTAAAATCCACCAAAAAATCATAAAACGTAAACAATACAATATTTCACGTTTAACGCATACACACATATATCCATCTATATATATATATATATATACGTATATATATATATAACCTTTTATGTATACATATTTGTAGTTGGGGTGGCATGCATAATACACATTTTTTCATTGTGGCGGACAAACGCACACAATAAAATCCATAGTTTGTGATTAGCATGTTTGTTGTTCGTGCGTGTGCACAATTCATATTATTATAATCTATTTTTTTTATTATTTTATTATTTTTTTATATTTTTTTGTCACTTACTCCATCCACTACTTCTTCTTCTGCTGGCGCTCTCGCTGGGCAAGTGTGAAGTGTTTATTAGCTGGAATTGACAACTGTTTCACAATTCAGCAGACGACACATATATGTATATACACATATACATATATACATACATATATACATACATATAAACATACATATATACACATATTCATACATATATACATGTATATATACATGCAAATAAAGGGCTAGTCAGACTGGCAGTTGCGAAAGACGATAAACGCAGTAACGATAAAACGAAATGACAAATAGTGCGAAAGATAAAGAGAGAGAGAGAGAGAGAGAGAGAGAGAGAGAGACACACAGAGAGAGAGAGAAGGATGCCTAGTGTATCCATAAAGATTATTTAACGGCACATTTACTCCATCAACTGCTGATCTCTCATTTGGCATGAATTTAAAAGCTCCTTTAAGCCATTTATAGCTTGGCATATAGTTAAAGTGTGAGTCAAGCGCATTATCTTGGCCATAGAATTCAGATTATCGTCGAGTCAAGGTCAAGAAGGGATTGTCTAGTATGAAACTTATTGTTCGCGATACAGATACAGATACAGCTACAGATACAGATACAGATACAGACACAGATACAGATACAGATACAGATACAGATACAGATACAGATACAGATGCAAATACAGATACAGATACAGATACAGATACAGATACAGATACAGATACAGATACAGATACAGATACAGATACAGATACAGATACAGATACAGATACATATACAGATACAGATACACATACAGATACAGATACATAATTTAAAGCTCTAAACTGGTTATGCAGTTGAGATCGAAGTCAAATTTGAATGCAAAACTGACTTGGTTCTCATGTTGACTGATTTCTGTATGTTTACCTACGAACTGTTCTACGAATAGTTGAGGAAAGTGGTTCGTTTGCACACATTTATTTAAGAATTATTAAATAAATAATCCCAGTGTCGAACTTTCTAGCAAAAGTGCTCAAAATTGAAGCACAAATGTATTAGATTGATCGCAAGACTGGCAACAAGAAAGAAAATGGTTGCAAGATATCTCCTTTGAATAGTTGAAACTGATATGGCATCCTTGAAGGTACATATATAATTCCATTAAAAACTTTGTGTTTGTCAGAGTGCAAGTTTGTCTGCTTTATTATGCGTAATTACAGACAAATTGCGTATTGGCCTCGTATTCAAAACACTTCCTTTGCCAACACGCAATGACAATCACAAATTGACAAGCGACAAGCGACAATCGACAATTGGTTAAAAGGCGATAGCCAGCTGGAAGGCTGGAAGGGCGAAGGATGAGCAGAAGCAGTAGGTGGCATACAGGCAACTAGTTCGGTCAATGCCACATCACAGTTTTTCAGAGCACGTGAACTCAGCTCAGCAATCGTGTAAAGAGCTGAAAACTTAAAAACTAGCCTGTGACTACACTGAACAAAACCAAATCAAAGAAATTCTAGTAAATCAAATTAAATGGTTTTTGGGTTAAGAAGTTTTGATCTGATTTCCAGTACTTAAATCTAAAAAATCGTAAGTAAAAAAATGCTTAAATATTTTTAGGTATTTTTTTTTGGAGCAAGATTAATCGATTGTTGGGCTAAAAATATAGAACAAACTGTGTTTTTCTTCGAGTGTACGAGGATTGGAGGGTTGGACAGGCATGTGCTTAGCGGGTTCTGCCCTGGGCCTCGGGCTCTGTGAAAACTTTCAGCTGTTTGTTTGCCTTAAAAACTTGTCTAATGTGAAATGTGACATAAATAAAACATTAAATACTTGCCCCAAACTTTGCGGCAGGACACCGTTATGGCAATGCCAACTGTCAGTCGACTGGTCGCAACCGCCACAGAGGCAGCAACAACAGCAATTGCAAAAAAAAACAAATAATAATAATAAAGAAATCAAATCAAACATTAAAATTCCAACGACTCAAATCGAATTCCAATTTGGCGCAGGTAACAAACCCGGAAGTGGAGAGTTATGCCGCTGGCTTAGCAGTACAGTTCCAATCAGTTTCCGGACATTCAGTGATTTTCCGGGTTTTTGCAACAGCACCAATTGAACACAGTGGAAAGAAGCAGAGATGCGTTACAATTGCAACATGAAATGGCGCCTTCAAATGCTCATCTCGTTGATGCTTTGCGCCCTGCTTGGCTATCTGGGCTCATCCGTGGCAGTGGCAAAGCCAACGTTATCCTTCAGCCTGCCGCATGGCCTGCAGGGATTCCCCTCATTCCAATCGTTCACGCAGCAGATCATCGAACAGCGCAGCTTGCGTCAAATGAAAACCTACAGGTGAGTTATGTCTGAAAATACTGAACTCAACTCATTTTCCAAATACGAAAGTTTTGAATACAAGTTTTCTCCCTCAACTCCACACTTGGCTTTTGGTAATTGAAGAAGTTTTCAAAAACTCTGTCTCAACTTCATTTTTTCAACTGCCTATTTGATTATGCCAGTTACGAAGCTAGTTAAGCTGACAACTATTTGCCAAGGCGCGGACTCGAATGACAATGCAGTCTGTCATTTTTCTATGTGTCTGGACTGGACGTGCACTGCACACATGCCGGCACATAGGCAGCTGAAATTGATAATAAAATAATAAAATTTTGATCGGTTTTAGTAATCAGCTGGCGTTCGGCGCATTGGACACAGTTGACAGTAGTTTCACTCGGTCGGTTCGATTCAGAGCCATTGCCATGATCGTCACGTCGCATCCCATAATTGTAATGCCTGTCGGCTGGCCATGTGCCCAAATGCGTTCCCACTAAGCCTCCCTTTCATCTCGAATATTGTTTTTATTGTTTTCATTTCTTTTTCGTAGCGGGAAGCGAGTTAGTAACGATTCGCTTATTATGATATACTATCACGATCTGACCGTCGCCGTGACGGAACTGGGGCCGCAGAAGCTGTTGCTCGGCTGTGAGCTGATTGAAATTTAGTGAGTATCGCACAACACAACAACAGCGAGACAAATAACAAAGACACTCGTTACATTTATGTGATTACATTTGCCTCGTTGCAGCAACGATAAGGAAGGCAAGATGCTGCTCAGTGGCCTCGCCAAGTACAATCGACCGCTGGAGATCAAATTTGACGAGATGCTCAAGCTGATGGACCAATGCGAGCACGTGGACAAGCTCAGCTATGCCGGCAAAATCAAGTTCAGGTCCAGCGACAAGGGCTCCGAGAGTAGCAGGAGCAGCAGCAGCAGTAACACCGAGTCTGGCGTCAGTGGAACGAGCGATGGTAGCGAAGCCGCCGACAGCACGGCTAATCAGGACGGCGTTTCACTTAAGCTGGCAGCGAATATATTTCCCCGCAGTCCCTTTTCGCTGCTCAGCGGCATTATACCAGGTAAGATCAATGGGCTTGAGTGCCTAGTTGGCCAACCTGTTCAATACTCGTTAGTTTGCTCGGCTGCTAAGTCTGCATTTGCTACTCGTTAGTTATCTGGTCAGTAGTTGGCGAGTATGCAAGATTCACTAACTCGCTGATTTACACACTCGCTGATTTACTCACTCGCTGATTTACTCACTCGCTGAATTCGTCAGCTCGTTGATTTGCCAAGTTCCCGCTAATTTGAAACTCTTGCTCTCTCCTTTGTTTTTTCTTTTAGGCACCAAGTGGTGCGGCACTGGCGATATTGCTGAGACTTATAGGGATTTGGGCAGCGAGATGGCCATGGATCGCTGCTGTCGCCAGCACGATCTGTGTCCCGTCAAGATACGCGCCTATCAGCAAAAGTACGAGCTGATGAACGACTCGCTGTACACCAAGTAAGTGCGGACGAACGAGTGGCAAACGGATGCCCAACTAATTACTGACCACTTATCCATTATAGATCGCACTGCATCTGCGATGATATGTTGTTCTCCTGCCTGAAGATGACAAACACATCGGCCTCCCAGTTGATGGGCTCGATATATTTTAATCTGGTGCAGGTACCCTGTCTGGATGGCCGTACCAATCAGTACAAGTTCCGTGCGGCCAAGGAGGGCTTCTAGCTGAGCAGGCATTGAGCACCACTTTGTTTTTATATTCGTTTTAAGTTTTAGGCGTTTGGGGCTTGTACATAGCTATAAAAGATGGGGGGGGGCGCCACTTCAATTATTTATTGAACTACTTAGGTATACAAAATGCGGATGCAAATACGAATATACAGAGACAGACAGAGGCAGTATAACTGCTCTAGTTACAGATAAATATCAAACGCCCCTCTTTTTATTAAAATATATATATATATATGAATATATATATATATATATATATATGTTAAGATTACATAGTATAGTTGTAGGCGTTATATTGAAAATCGATCAAATCGTAAACGTTAATCGTTGTTTGTTTGTCTTTATCGTTTAAATAGCTGAAACAATGGCTAAACAAGAAAAAATCAATTTTCTGGCTTCATTGACTATAAGTTTTTTTGTTGTTTTGTTCAACTTTACACTTTGTTTATCTCATCTCGACTTAAATCTAGAACATCTACAAAATAACAAAAACACAAAAAAAAAACAAAAAAAAAAAATGATTTGATGCAATTACTTTGTGGACTTGATCGAGATTTAATTTTGAACTCGTTTAAATCTTTTGTTGTTGTTGTTGTTTGGATATCTGAAGGTACTTGGAAGGGTATTTGTTTGTTGGATATCTGCACAAGTGTTGCACTGGTTCACTGATTAGAAAATGCTGGCCACATTGGGACCCGGCTGCGAATTGGTTGGTGTCGGCTGTGTGGGGCGATCAATGTCCTGATAGCTCCGCTGCTGGGTGGTGGGGAATACGGAAACACCCTGCAGACTGCCGCCACGTGTGTTAAACTCCCGATACAGTAGAGCAACGCTCACAGGACGCAACACCAAATTGATGATGCTAAACGCAATTGCCCAGCCATCTACAAAAGGAAAAACATAAATATATATAATATATATAATTTATAGTATAATTAATTTGGATTTGTTTAAACAATTGCTTAATCTAAGGGATTAAAGCAAATGGCGAATGGCAAGCGTGAATTTTACTTACTCATAAAATCGTAATTATTGATAATGCTGACTATATCGAAGAAGATGGCCGATGTATTGATCACAAGCGACTGAAATGACAGAAGGATGAAGGATATAAGGATTATGTTGAACGCAAATACAGTGGTCACTGCCAAATAATGAACGCTTTGTGGTTTGCAGTCGAGTTTCGAATTCAAATTTGCCAATATACTAAACATATTTCTACATATTTTACAAGTCATTTTCAAGAATGTTAAAATCGATCTATGAAGTACTATATATAAAGTATCTATATATAAAGTATCTAAATTTGATAGCGCCAAGTCTGCATTTGGATCTGCCCTTTAAATTTGCTGACTTAATTATATTTGAGGGCTTATCGATTGATGTCTGCTTGGTCTTATATTTCAGTCGCCAATTTCACGGCCTCTTTATTGCCAACCAATTATTGTAATCTTTAAGATGTGCTCGTTGGCCAGTAGTAGTTGGCTCAAGCAGTAGTTTTCGTGCAGACTTGCATATTAAAACGGCGTAGGTTAAAGGACAAAGGTCACTCAAGGCGCTGTCCACACAAATCAATTGTATTGACCTTGAACGCTTGAACTTTAACAAGCAACACGCACACACACACCTGCACACACCACACACACACCTGCACACACACACTCCAATTAGCTGGACACACCTTGCAACTTCTTAAAGACGACTTTTCGCTTAAAATAGAGCAAAAAGTTATATGTGGACTTGCTCGATTCATAATCCAGATCCCAGATCAACCTGAATAAGCGTCCTTAATCTGGAACTATCCAATTTAAATCAAATATGTGAATTATAACAATTATTGTTCGTCTTTTACAATATAAATAAAGCCTTTCAAAATATCAATTTCATTTCCTTTTAGATGTCAAAAAGATTTCGATTAAATAAATCTCAGCCATAATCCCAATTCAAATTTCAAACAAGCAACATTTAGGCATTAATATCCAATTGGAAACTACAATATTTGAATTAAGAACCAAGCGATTTAAATTTTTAAATATTTACAAAAAGATATTTGACAAATATAGATATTTACAAACAGAAGCCAATGAATATGACTAAAAAGAGTGTAATGAAGTTGTGTTAAAGTAGGTAACAGGCAGAAGGAAGCATCTGCGATCCCATAAGGCATATATATTCGTGATCAGCATTGACAGGCAAATTTGGATTATAAGTGCACGAAAATCACAGGCAAATCAAGTTTATTTCATTTGAACGATAACTTTCCACGTTTCGCGAATATCAAGACAAAATCGGTATCCGATCACACCCTAGAAATATTTATACCTTAACATACTATAACTCATCTGTAATAACTTCATCAAGACCGGTTCAGAAACTCGGTAGAAAATCGTATAATTAAATTCTAGAAAAAAAAATCAACCAGCAGCATTTTTCATATGCATTCGAAATTTTGAAGGTCTGAGAAAAATGCAAACAATGGAATCATTTTGGGAACGTCGCGATAATTCCCTAGAATAGAAACTACTTTTTCGATCAAGTGCTTATATACATTAACAGTTATTCATCGTAGATTCAAACTATCAAAATCAAAACACAATTTAGTCGTCAGTTTGAACGCTTTTCGTTTAGTTTTGGTGTGGGAGTTACGGATTGACCTGCGTTTCGTAGTACTCTATCAAAATCTATTCCGAGTAGTTCATAAATAATGTTTGTGTTGGTTTTTGTTCGTTTTTTTGGGTCAACGCTTGGCTTTGCATAGTTGAGTTGATTAAATTGCGTTGCTAATGGGGTCCTCCCGGGCAAAAGGAAACCACACAAAAGAACCCCCGACTTGGACTTGAACCACCCTCCAAAGAGCTGGGCAAGCAGGCTGGAAGGGGGTGGTTGGTTGCGTTTTCATGTGACTGACCGCTCGAAACCATCAAAAAATGACATTGTACACATATTTGATACCCTGTACCTCTATAAGAAGAGGGGGTGTTATGATATTAAACAAATGCAGGAGGTAATCTCAAACGAATTTTCAGTTAACAACAAAAATTAATCGACGACAAAAGGACAAATCTCCGCCACTAAAGACCTTAGTTTTCAAAATTTGCCCGGAATTGCCAAAATGCATAGATATACCTCGGATATGCCAACAAATCAAATGTAGGTTTACTTTCTAATCTGCCCTGATCTCCGAAAAATAACCACTTTCTCTGTTATAAATATTCTTGGTTCATTGGTAATTATTTCGGATTCGCAGCTGGGTACAGGGTATTCCCCAGCACTCTCTCTCCCTCTACATAAATATTTATGTATATATATGTATGTATCAAGAACACTCAATTTTTTCTTAAACTGTACTATATGGGCTTTAAGTCGCCGGGTGGGGCGTGGCGGCTTGCGTGGTGTGGCGCATCGCGTGCGTTATGAGGTCCTGCCTAAGGTCTGGAATAACGATTGAAGCCATCAGCCTCTGCAGAGCTGGGTGAGAGAGGAGGAGGAGGAGCAGGAGGGTATTCCCCTGTGCTGGTGCTAGTTTCTTTTTCGGTTAATGTCAAAGTTGAAATTAGATTCTTGCTCACATTCAGAGCTAATGGCTATAACTCAGTTACAGCACGAAAAGCCGTTAACTCTTCCAGTTAAGCGATTTGCTATATATATATGTATATATATTTGTATATATATATATGTATACATATATGTATGTGTGCATGCCTTATATGGCGTATTACAAGTCGTGTTTTGGGCTGACCAAATGAGTCCATAATTGGCATACCTTCACGTATTTTTTTTCTTCTTCTTTTTGGCCAAACAAATGCGGCTTGTCGGTCGACAATCTGATAATAAATTTGTAACTTATAGTTCTATACATATAAATTTATATTTTGTTAAATATTTACTCCATAAAGCACCTTTGATGGAGTGTTAAAATACTCCAGTTCTTTTTTTAGATTACGATTTTGATTTTGAATCATTTTTTTTTGTTATCGTACAATTTCCATTTCGAATGTGAATCAATTGAAATTATAAATTTATATTATGTTTGATTCATTACTGACGATGACAATCGAATTACTGAAAAACAACAAACAAAAAACACTGAGAAAAGTCAGTTGAATATGATATTATTTACTTTACGCTTTAAGCGCGAGTCAAATCCAATTTGAGGCAGAGAAGCTCGTCTGTATTTACAAATTGCAACGCCATCTGATATTCACAGTATCGCACATATAATAACACAAAAAGTGGCATTTAAATGATAATTAACATTTGCATTAAAACGGTCTCAGTCTTGGCCATTGATTATGCAAGGAAAACCTAACACATGAAATCAGCAAAAGAAGAAGACCAGTTGTGGGAGTAGATCATAGCATTACTCAGATGACGCCTCTGTGCCCCGCGCCCTGTCGCCCGTCTGATGGATGACAAACCATGTGCAGCAAGGCAGCGAATGAGTGAGCACATTTCTTATGCACAGTCTGTATGTGCAACAATAGCAACAATGACACCAGCAAAGATACAAACTCAAACGTATATACGGATAACTAAATCGTCTATGCATACAAACACACACACACGCGCGTATGTGTTAATTTAATTCACTGATATTGGCAGCAACGGGTTTTGCTATATATATATGTATATATATATATGTAGTAAAGCAGTCGTCATTTCACATAGCCAAAAAAAAAACACAAATTTAAATTGTTTGTTTACTGATGATACGAATGAAGGCGCAAATGCTGAGCAGTGAAAAGATATTGTACAAATACTGAAGCCTTATCAGTCAGCGGCTTTCAATGCATTCATTTTTTACGATAACACCCACTTTTTGTGACGGTCTGCGGGTGTGTGTGTGTGTGTGGATGCGTCATTATTTACTGTTAATACTCCCAAACTTTATTTAAATGAAATCTTAAATCTAGCACATAGACCAATTATTGACAGTCGTTTTCAACAATTAGGATTGTTAGCGAGGTACACTTGCAAAAAAAAGCTCACCGTTCTTAATATATAGAATTCGTATAATTATAAATTTGATGTATTGATATTCAAGTATTCTTGAATCATGTAGTAAATACTTTTTAAAAGCAAAGTTCTTGAAATAAGAACATTAATTAAGTTGGTATTCGATTTTATCATTATATTTATCTGAGTGTAGAAGTTAAATTCTCAACAATGCGATAACAAAACGAGCGATGAAGAGAGAGAAACAGAAAGAGAAAGAGAGGGGTTTGGGAGATTAGGCTAACTTACCGTTTGCACCGCCTCAATGGAGTCCTTGCTGTGTATCGTCCAGAACAAGGCAATGATAAAGAGGAAATTGTAGAACTCGTAGGCGCCATGGCCCCAAGATCCCAGCATCGCATTCGATATGAAGAGGAAATGCACAAAGGCAACGACCTGTATGCAAGAGAGAAAGACAGTTCAAGAAAGAGAGACAGAGAGAGAGAGAGAGGGACAGTGTGGTCGGGGTATGGAAAGTTTCGTTAAGTTGAGTTAAGTTTTGCTGTTGGTTTCTATTTTGTTGAGTAAGCGGCTCAAATGAAGCCCCACAGCAGTGGCTGAAGTTGCAAATTGGCTGCCACAAAAGTCCGGAACATATCGAGTGGCTTATTGCGGTTTTTGCAGCAGTCGCCGACGTCGCTGTCGCTTCATGTGCTAATGAGAAGCATTGGGCAACGCGCTGCAACAGCGATGAGGCGCGACGGCGGCGGCTGAGACGCAAGCTGAGCTGCAGCTGAGCGGCGCATTATCTAACACTGAACACGCCGATGCATCCCAATAAGTGAGTTGGAGTTGCTTTGCTGTTGCTGGCTGGGGCTTCACACCTGCCTGCTTATTTATATATATACAAATATACACATACATATATATATATATATATATATATATGTGTGTGTGTATGTATGTATGAAGAAGTGTAATTACCTTGACTCGCACAAATGGCGAACCCATGATTTCATTTAAATCAGTCATTTTGTCGCTGCTTCTTCAAATACAGTTGCGCAGCCGCCGACAGACCAAAATTCGGATGGGGAACCTGTTGCCTGATGGAAAGAAACAAAAAACCAACAAAATGCAGTAGCGTCGCTGTCGCCGTCGTCGTTGTCACTACTAACTTTTGCTGCCTTGCTGCCAGCTGTTTTCGTTATTTTTGTGCAAATATTTTGAATTGTTCTACTTTTGTGTTGTGTGTGTGTGTTTGTGTGCGTGTGTCTGAGTATTTAAGCGTTTCGCTTTAATTGCTGTTCTTGCTATTTTGTCAAATTCTATTTTAATTTTTTCTAAAATTCATTTTCGACAGCGGTTGAACGTACTTTGAGGCACTCACACAAATGCAATTGGCATACAAACAGAGGCGACACGCAGAATCCGCAAATGCACTTGTTGGTTTTCTACTCTTGCACAGATGGCGCTCACAATTATTTATCATGCACTGGAATAAATTGGTCACGACAGCTGCCTTTTTTCTTCTTTCTTTATTTTAGGGCGTAAATATAACAGCCACAACAAGTGCACAACACTTAATCAAACAGTAACAAACAATTTGAATGAGAAAAAAAATAAGTGTGTATGTGTGTGTGTTGATGCGGAGCGGACGCGAACAGCGCACAAGCGTTTTCAATTCGAATCTGACTGTGAACTGTGCATGGGGCAGCGCCACTCGGCTACCAACAATAAAAAAAAACAGCCCGACTAAAAAACGGACCCCCAGCGATGTCGACGTCGCCGTCGGCGTCAACGTCGCGGTGGCGTAATCTTTAACAGTGCTGTACAGCGTCCCAATCGATATACCGACTTAATAGTTGTTCTGAGCTGTGGTAAAAATATCGATACTTCGCTTATTATTTCAAATCGATCAAAAATTTCGCACTGCTGAGAGTAAAAAATTGATTAATTTGCTCACGTCTTCGACCCCAACAAGAAAACTTTTTTGACGATTAAAACAATTTTTCTCACACGATTTAGTTTTTCCATTTCCATGCAATTGCCGCATTCTCGCGATTTTGGGGTGGTTTGCCAATAACCGTCGAACAGCTGTTCACAAAATGCACTCATGTTAACACTGAGTTAACAGTCTCAAAATCAAAATAAAAAGAAAAAAAATTAAAAATTTCGCGAATTTTCATAATGTAATTTAAACATTTTTAAACAAAAAATTGTGAATATCAATAGTAAAATCACCATATATCGATAATTTAATGACACAAAAATCGAATATTTCTTAAAAACGTTGCTTGCTTTTCAACTATTGTGCTGTTTAATATAAAAATTACATATTTATTTATTTCAAATGCTTAACTAACAAAATTTTTCAGAATTGCGAAGGAACAAAATACATGATTGGGCAACGCTGATTGAGAGACTTTACTATCTAGAGAGGGTGAAAGAGAGAGAAACGAGTACTGATAAGACGAGCATCGCCGCTCACTGCTCGCTGCTCTTGCTGGACAATAGTTGATTGTCAGCGATTTGGCTAATTTTGTGTAGTGTACGACATGTCTGACAATCTGACGAAGGAGCAGCGAGCAAATCCCGTGTTACAAACACCACTGATCACCTACGGCATGGTTAACAAACTGGAGTGCATTCAAGATCGCAGTGTCAATGTAAGTCAGATGGAATATGCCTGTGTATATGTATGTGACAAGCCACATGTTTAATCTTAGACGCCGATTTCTGTTGGCGATGCTGGCGGTGCTGAACCAAAAGCGAAATGGAATTCACCATGCTTGATGATGATCTTCGAAGGCGGCGATTTGAACTGTGCCATGCATCATCTGCTTGCCTCGCTGCACAATCCATTTGCCGCAAATGCTGTCGCCACTCTGCTCATACAGGAGAGTGTGCGTCGGCCGTTTCTTGAGCAGCTGGTGGAGCGGATGACACAACTGGATCCTTTGGTGCATCAGCATCCCAACTATGTGCGAACGTTGGGCAAACTGCAGCTGTTGAGCCCCGAGACAGTTGTGGGCAATCCAAAGGCAGTGCCATCAAATGCCACGCCCATCCTGGTCAGCGATTTAACGCACAATTATCTGGGCGAAGACGGACCCACCGGTGTGATAACAATGCACACGTTCCGCACACCCAAAGATGCCACTCAGGTGAATCTGAAGGAGACGCTCGCCTACGGTTCGGTGAGCATCTGGAATGAGAAGATGGCAAGTGCATACGAGATGTGCGTCTTGCTCAAGAACAATATATTCATGATCAATTGCTATAATGTCGATCTGGGACCAATTAAAGCTGCCTTCGATGCTGGCCAAAACGATGCGAGAATCGTTAAGGGCTATCATTATGAGTCTCTGACCTGCGGCCAGATGCGCAAGATTATTGTCTTTGCCGTCGGCACCATTTTTGCCAACTGATGCATTTAACTTGAAGAGATTAACTATATATATTGTATATATGTATGTACATACTCCACATATGTATACAGTCCGTTTTTTTGTGTTGTTCAATACATGTACTACGCTACGCCTAACGATATGGTCTTGTCTTATCTTGACCAGCACTTGGGAATTAACAGGTACTTAGCTGAAGGTCAGCCAGACACGCCCCCTTGCAAGCAACAGGAATACGAATTGGAAGGCTTTTCCGGATGACTGTTGCCAGTTGTCCAGTTGAAATCGCCGATGCTGTCTGCAGGACTCATTTCTCTTCCGCTCGCACTCTCTCTGGACAGATTTGTTTCGGGGGGCTATTTATCTGTTGATTTGTTTGTTTCCACATCCCCATTCCCATTCCAATAAGTTCGCTAATTATGTCGTAATATTGTTGATCAGTCTGAAAGTCCAATTAGTTGTCGCTCAGTTTGAAATAGATTCATTTGTTTAGCTCCTATAAAATCAATCGATTTTATGAAGCGCCCTTTGTTCTTAAGCTATATTCTCACCAATAAACCAAGTATTATCTTTAGTAAGCGCCAGTTTGGATTGCATTACTTACATATATCAAATGTCTGCTTTGGAAACTATGCTAAGAACTTGGCAACTTTTTAAATCCGATCGAATATATTTGATCTTGTTTAAGATCATTTTGTTTTTCAGTAAATCTTAAAATGTTTACATGATATATATAAATGCGTAAATACTCATAGGGTATTTACGGAACGGCACTGCGATTATTCAGATAGCTGTTCATTTGTACACCTGGTTGGAATCGAGTTCGTTGCCCTCCCTCACAAAATGTGGGTCTCAGACAATTAACAATATCTCTCTAATGCATTTGATGAATCAATAATGCTTTTTTTGTTAACCATTTTCATAAATGCTACTACTTGTTGTTTGTGGACCAATGTGTGTATAACAGAAACTAGTTCAAACTGTTTTGTCATTATTCATGAACAATTCTCTGTGTCACATTTGTCTGCCTAATTCAAATGGACTAGTTGCAAGCATTATCTATTAAATATGTGTCTGCTATGCTATAGATTAGACTTATTTTTTTATTTATCTGCATTTGTTTGCATAACACAAAAAAAAAACAAAAAAAGAGTTGTGAACAGGCTGAAGTTAATGCTTGGGTTATTTAACAATAATTGTTGGTCCAAGCTAAATTGGTCCAACCAAAATGCATTAATTCTTACAGTTAATTATGGTATTTTCAGCTCGTGGCATTTGATATTCGATTTTTATATGCATTTGTACTGCGCATATTTCCACAATCACACACACACACACATGCATATATACCTATATCTATAGACTATGGGAACTATACCAGAGTGTAAGCATTGTAAGTAGTTTGTAAATCAAAGTCAAAGCGCCTTCGCTTCAATTCAGCGCGCGCTGGTGACGCAGATAGAGAGAGAGAGAGAGAGAGAAAGAAAGAGAGAGAGAGAAAGAAAGAGAGAGAGATAGAGAGAGTGCCAAATATTATCCATTCACTTGCTGCTGCTGCTTCTGCTATAGCTCCAGTTTTCCATGCAAAGCTGCTGACTGGATGATGGGCGTAAAGAGAGAGAGAGGTAAATAGAGAGAGAGCGCGTGCGGGAGAGCAAAAAGCACAAACAGCTGGAGAGAGAGAGCCTGCATGCAGAGTGACTGTGTTTGACTGGTTTAGTGCAGCAACAACAACAACAACAACAACAATAACAGTTACTTAGTGCTGTTGTTTAGGTTCAGTTGTTGCTATTGTTATATGTAGCCAATTACTGCTGCTGTTTCTCAGCTGCTGCCGCTGCCTCTGCCACTGCTGCTGCCTCCACTGGAGGCAAAGCGCAAAGTTACGAATACGTTTCAGTCGCTGCCAGCTCCAGCTGTTAATGAGTTGTCTTTGGCCGTCTTCTTCGGCGTTGTCTTCGTCATATTTGTTGTCGTTGTCGTTGTTGCTGTTGCCGTTGGTTATAGAAAAAGAGAAAATGTGCTGGCAATTGCACAATAGCTAAACAATAAATCGAACAAAACAGTTTTCGCATTAAAACAAAACAACAAAAAAACTTGGCAACGGCAACAATTTGGAAATTTGAATTTTTTGGTGAGGGGCGTTTGGGGAGAGCACAGACAGATGCCGCCGCACAAATGGACGGACGAGTCCCGCGACGCCTCCTATTACTACGGCAACGTCGGACGCTCAGCCTCCGATGCGGATGATGATGATACGGAGGCGGATGACGAGCAGCAGGCCTTCTGCGACGGTGACAGGCCACTAATCCGACGTAAGAGAACAAAAAAAAACACACACAATAAAATAGCTCAATAACTAATCAAATTGTTAGCAATATATTTCAATTTGGAGTTCATTTATTAGTCACTAATTTAAATATTTACAATGCTTGATTTGAGCAAAACTTCTCTCTAATTTCATTTGCATTGGCATTTCAATTTTTATCATAATTATAAATGACTGTTTTCAACTACGTCACCAGTTTTAAGTTCTAATCTTTTTTTAAGCTCTGAAATTTTAACGCTCAACTTTGAATTTTGCAGCTGCTGCTGATGATGCTGGCGAGGATGATTTTCTGCAGACACGTCACATCTTTGGGCTGATGGGCTTCCTCGGCTTTGCCGTCGTCTATGCGATGCGTGTGAATCTCTCTGTGGCAATTGTGGCCATGGTTAACCAGACGGCCATTCCACACAACAATGGCTCCGTTTTGGGCAATGATACGTGTAAAATGCCACCCTCTCCCCAATCATCCTCAGTCACCTCGTTTTGGGATCAGGAGCAGCTTGATCGGCAGGATGAGAAGGGTGAATTTGTGTGGGATGAGGCGACGCAGGGTTTGGTCCTTGGCAGCTTCTTCTATGGCTATGTGCTGACCCAGGTGCCTGGTGGTCGCATGGCTGAGCTGCTTGGCGGCAAACGGATCTATGGCTATGGTGTCCTAATCACAGCAATCTTCACATTGCTCACTCCATTGGCGGCCCACTGGGATTTTCCGCTGCTGATAGCAGTCCGCATCCTAGAGGGCATGGGCGAGGGCGTCACTTATCCGGCGATGCATGCGATGCTGGCACACTGGATACCACCGCTGGAGCGGAATAAGTTTGCGGCAATTGTTTATGCCGGCTCCAACATTGGCACCGTTATATCCATGCCACTGACGGGCTGGCTCTGCTCGCAGAAGTTCCTGGGTGGCTGGCCGTCGGCCTTTTACATCTTTGGTGTGCTGGGCCTGATGTGGTTCGCTGCCTGGATGTATCTCGTCTACGACAAGCCCAGCGAGCATCCGAGAATTTCACGCAAGGAGCGAGCTTATATTGAGCGCATGCTGCATGTTCAGTCGCAGCCGCAGCACGAACGCGTTGACGATGAGGATGAGGAGCAGGAGCGGGAGCAGGAACTGGACGAGGTGGAAACGGAGGAGGAGGAGGAGGAGCATGAAGCTATACCGTGGCGTCACCTGGCCACCAGCGTGCCACTGTGGGCCATTCTATTGACGCAGTGCGGCCAGAGTTGGGCATTCTACACACAGTTAACCGAACTGCCAACGTACATGAACAACATCCTGCACTTTGACATCCAGTCGAATGCACTGCTGAATGCCGTACCCTATCTGACCTCCTGGTTCATGGGCATCGCTTGCTCCGCTCTGGCGGATTGGATGCTCGCCCGTCGCCACATCACGCTGCTCAACTCGTACAAGCTGTGGAACACGATTGCCTCGGTGGTGCCCTCGCTGGGCCTGATTGGCATCATCTATGTCGGCTGCGATTGGGTCTGGGTAACGTTCATGCTCGCCGGCATTGGATCATTTGGCGGCGCCGTTTACGCTGGCAATCAAATGAATCACATTGCGTTGAGTCCCCGATTCGCTGGCACCATGTACGGCATAACCAATTCGGCGGCGAATATGTGTGGCTTCCTTGCACCGTATGTTGTTGGGCTGATCATCAATCATCGGGAGACGCTCACCCAGTGGCACATTGTCTTCTGGCTGGCGGCGGGCCTAAATATCGCTGGCAATTTCATCTATCTCATTTTTGCCAGCGCCGATGAGCAGGACTGGTCGCTCCAACATCCAAGAAGAGTTAACAGAGGCGCCAGCTCAGCCTCCGCCTCCGCCTCAACATTGCGCATCTAGCAACGGGTACCTGTAAACCAATAAGCCGACCTTAATCGTTAATCCTCCCTTATTTAGTGCATAAGCATAAGTGTGATAATTCCGTGCGGAATGTGTTCTTAAGTTCCCAAAACGATGACGATGGCGATGACGATAATGATGCAGTATTCTTTCCGATTGAAGCCAACTATTATCGAGCAAAACACATGCGTCTAACCAACTCAACTAAACTACTAGTTTCCAGGCTTCCAGTGACTTTCCAATGTTGATCATTTAATTAGACATGTACGTGTTCGTATTCCACCAAAGCTAAACTAAAGATACAACTTCCAGTGGCTTTCCAATGGATGTAAGGTGGACATCTTCTTCGAGTTCCAGCGAATACCCGGCAGCACTTATCGCCTTCCAGGAGCCAACACTTTCCAAGAAACATCCTGGATTCAAACTAGCCGCTTTTAATGACTTTCCAGCTGCCTTGATTTCGCTTCCAGCGGCTTATAGCGAGCTTCCAATCATTTTCCATTATCAAACAGTTAACAATTCGATCGATCGATCGATCGATGGAAATACACCGCTTTTAGTAATGTTGCCCTTGATGATGACCACTGTCTTTCCAATGGCTATGACTAATTTAATCAATTGTTAACAACGGACTGTGTTTTGCTAGACGTTTTGATATCAATATATTCGTTATACGATATGCGATATACGATATACGAAATACGTGTATATATCCACATATACGATATACAATACATATGAGAAACTAGGGTCTACAGTTGACCTACATAGCTTTAGTGCGGCTCCTAGCCGGCCGAACGAAATTATACAAATTATATACCATATACAAAATGTATCCCGATATTTATATACACATACATATATATCTATATATATATATATATATATAATTGCCTTACACATAAGCTACATATGTACACAGCATCCAAGGCATTTGAATGTTATTTGTGATGTAACTTTGAAATAATAAAAACGCACAAACATATCGTAGATTTGGAAGCCTTAACTTGACTTTGTGATTGGAATTTTGGATGGATTCGGAACGAGTCAATATTTAAATGGTATAGTTATAATATGGTTAAGAGTAGCTTGATGAAGTTGTCCAGTAATGGTTTTAGTTGACTTTGAGAAACTAACCCCAAAAGTTGAGTTCCAATTGTACAGTTCAGACTGGGCGATATATGCCAGAGAGTGCAATATTTTAGATATATTATTTAGCTGTGGATAACAATTTCAAATACCAAATGCGCAAATTTGTGGGCCTTATCGGTACTTCATTTGTTTCGTTTCGATTCGTTTCGTTTACTTTTCACTTTATTATGAATATTAATGCCGTTTTGTTCGCGTTCGTCGGACGAGTGCGATAACTGGTTTATAACTGGGGTACAGGGTTCACTGCAATGGGGAGTACGAGTGGTTAGTGGTTCGGGACGGGGGCGTTGGTTCTTGCTTTGGATGCTCTACATGCTCTACAATGCAGTTGCTCAATTCTGTGTGATTTTTTTAAACTTTTTTTTTGTTGATTTTGATATGGCATTTCCGTATAACAATACAAATACAAATACAGTTAGTTATATAGTACATAAATAATTTATACTATTTCCGTACTAACGCGCTATTTAATAAATGCTAAACCACAAAAAAAAAAAAAAAAAATAATGAAAAAAAATTGAACATACGCATTTCATTTGATGATGTTATACGATATATAAATATATATGCAGTTATATATATATATGTGTGTATATATATATGTATAAGAAAAAGAATAAGCTTATACAAAGCATTTACGCATGCTGTGATCCTGATCCTGATCGTGACTACCACACGCTGCACTTGTCCGCCGGATTCATGTTTGTGCCCACTGAGCAGCCGTAGGCGTGCGCAAAGTCACGTGAATTTGATAGCGGTCCAAGTACACGCACAAATCCCGGTGAGTGTACGGAGGATCGGATCTTAGTTAATGCATCCTCTGGCCGCATGCTGCCGCACCAGATCTGTGCATAGTTGAGAAAGAACAGCTGATCGTGCGTCATATTGAGAGCCGGCAACATCAGCTCCCTGCCATGCAACTTCTCCCACTTCTTATACGCCTGCAAAAAACAAACGATTTGGATTAGGATCGAGGATAGTTTGGCAATCGAACTGCCGCTGTGGCTCACCCGGAACGACTGCTTGAGGCCGCCATTGTCAGCGATATTCTCGCCCTGAGTCATCCGGCCATCCATGTACATGTCGACCTCGTTGATCTTGTAGCGCGAATACTGATCGATGACGCACTGGGTGCGCTCCCGAAACGCTTCGATGGTGGCATTATTCCACCACTGCATCATGTTGCCCTCGCGATCGAACTGCCGCCCCTTGTCATCGAAGCCATGCGTAATCTCGTGACCGATCACCACACCAATCCCACCATAGTTCAGCGACTTGGGAAAGTGTTGGCTGTAGAACAACGGCTGCAGAATCCCAGCGGGGAATACTGCCAAGAAAAGCAAATGAAAATTCCAGATCAGCATATATGTATGTATATATGTGTATATACAGTGGCGGACACCTTATTTGGAGCAATGTCAAAGAAAAAAAGTAATTGCCTGCCATAAGCTAATTATTCATTATTTTTCAAAAATTCCAAAGACCGATGTATCGATATATGGGCATAGATCGAAACTTCAAAATGCCATAACTTCGTCAAAACTCAACTGATTTTAAAAAGCGAGGGCTTTTTGATAATAGTTTTGCCCCTAAATCAATCGTACATTTAAAGTTGAAAACGAAATTTGAGGTCGGAAGACAAGTAAAAATTATAGCCTGAAAATCGATGTATCGACACATGGGCATAGCTCGAAACTTCAAAATGCCATAACTTCGTCAAAACTCAACTGATTTTAAAAAGCGAGGGCTTTTTGATAATAGTTTTGCCCCTAAATCAATCGTACATTTAAAGTTGAAAACGAAATTTGAGGTCGGAAGACAAGTAAAAATTATAGCCTGAAAATCGATATATCGATATATGGGCATAGGTCGAAACTTCAAAATGCCATAACTTCGTCAAAACTCAACTGATTTTAAAAAGCGAGGGCTTTTTGATAATAGTTTTGCCCCTAAATCAATCGTACATTTAAAGTTGAAAACGAAATTTGAGGTCGGAAGACAAGTGAAAATTATAGCCTGAAAATCGATATATCGATACATGGGCATAGGTCGAAACTTCAAAATGCCATAACTTCGTCAAAACTCAACTGATTTTAAAAAGCGAGGGCTTTTTGATAATAGTTTTGCCCCTAAATCAATCGTACATTTAAAGTTGAAAACGAAATTTGAGGTCGGAAGACAAGTAAAAATTATAGCCCGAAAATCGATATATCTGTGTATGGGCATAGGTCGAAACTTCAAAATGCCATAACTTCGTCAAAACTCAACTGATTTTAAAAAGCGAGGGCTTTTTGATAATAGTTTTGCCCCTAAATCAATCGTACATTTAAAGTTGAAAACGAAATTTGAGGTCGGAAGACAAGTAAAAATTATAGCCCGAAAATCGATATATCTGTGTATGGGCATAGGTCGAAACTTCAAAATGCCATAACTTCGTCAAAACTCAACTGATTTTAAAAAGCGAGGGCTTTTTGATAATAGTTTTGCCCCTAAATCAATCGTACATTTAAAGTTGAAAACGAAATTTGAGGTCGGAAGACAAGTAAAAATTATAGCCCGAAAATCGATATATCTGTGTATGGGCATAGGTCGAAACTTCAAAATGCCATAACTTCGTCAAAACTCATCTGATTTTAAAAAGTGAGGGCTTGTTGATCATAGTTTTGCCCCTAAATCAATCGTACATTTAAAGTTGAAAACGAAATTTGAGGTCGGAAGACAAGTAAAAATTATAGCCTGAAAATCGATATATCGATATATGGGCATAGGTCGAAACTTCAAAATGCCATAACTTCGTCAAAACTCAACTGATTTTAAAAAGTGAGGGCTTGTTGATCATAGTTTTGCCCCTAAATCAATCGTACATTTAAAGTTGAAAACGAAATTTGAGCTCGGAAGACAAGTAAAAATTATAGCCCGAAAATCGATATATCGATATATGGGCATAGGTCGAAACTTCAAAATGCCATAACTTCGTCAAAACTCAACTGATTTTAAAAAGCGAGGGCTTTTTGATAATATTTTTGCCCCTAAATCAATCGTACATTTAAAGTTGAAAACGAAATTTGAGGTCGGAAGACAAGTAAAAATTATAGCCCGAAAATCGATATATCTGTGTATGGGCATAGGTCGAAACTTCAAAATGCCATAACTTCGTCAAAACTCATCTGATTTTAAAAAGTGAGGGCTTTTTGATAATAGTTTTGCCCCTAAATCAATCGTACATTTAAAGTTGAAAACGAAATTTGAGGTCGGAAGACAAGTAAAAATTATAGCCCGAAAATCGATATATCTGTGTATGGGCATAGGTCGAAACTTCAAAATGCCATAACTTCGTCAAAACTCATCTGATTTTAAAAAGTGAGGGCTTTTTGATAATATTTTTGCCCCTAAATCAATCGTACATTTAAAGTTGAAAACGAAATTTGAGGTCGGAAGACAAGTAAAAATTATAGCCTGAAAATCGATATATCGATACATGGGCATAGCTCGAAACTTCAAAATGCCATAACTTCGTCAAAACTCAACTGATTTTAAAAAGCGAGGGCTTTTTGATAATATTTTTGCCCCTAAATCAATCGTACATTTAAAGTTGAAAACGAAATTTGAGGTCGGAAGACAAGTAAAAATTATAGCCTGAAAATCGATATATCGATACATGGGCATAGGTCGAAACTTCAAAATGCCATAACTTCGTCAAAACTCAACTGATTTTAAAAAGCGAGGGCTTTTTGATAATATTTTTGCCCCTAAATCAATCGTACATTTAAAGTTGAAAACGAAATTTGAGGTCGGAAGACAAGTAAAAATTATAGCCTGAAAATCGATATATCGATACATGGGCATAGGTCGAAACTTCAAAATGCCATAACTTCGTCAAAACTCAACTGATTTTAAAAAGCGAGGGCTTTTTGATAATATTTTTGCCCCTAAATCAATCGTACATTTAAAGTTGAAAACGAAATTTGAATGGCCATAAAGGCAATTACTTTTTTTCTTTGACATTGCTCCAAATAAGGTGTCCGCCACTGTATATTGCCACAAATTGAGAGAACTATGCACTATCTTGAATGGAACTAATAATATCAAGTATTTTTATCAAATGTTTCAGAAGTGGTTACATTTATGTCCACGCCTATCTCGATCCCATAAATATAGATAAAACTGAATTATGCAATCTTGAATGGAGCATATTAAACTAGCAGAAATAATCTGAAATATATATTCATTTATATCGAGTATTTCATATATACTGTGCAGTTATATTTTATGTCTACGCCTATCTCGATCCCATAAATTACAGCGCATATTTCGACCGATTGTTCCTATGGCAGCTATATGATAAACCAGTAACAAAAGTGCATCAATATAGATACGGGACTGAGGGAAAGGTTGCATAGATGGATATGGATATATCGACTCGGTGAGTGAAGCTGATCAAGAGTACATATAGCCTAAGGGATCGGAACCGTATTCTTCACAGACTTACGCATTTGATAAGGGTATAAAAACATTTAAGTACATATAAATATATATATGTATATGCATATATATATATCGCAGGACCCACCAATATCATTTTTGTTGGGATTGTAGAAAGCATTGACCACCGCCGGCTCCGTGGTCCATTTCTCCTTATCGACGGGCTGTCGGAGCAGTTGCAGCAGCTTCTCCGATTCCCACTGCAAGATGCTGAGCACATTATCGATAAAGTTATCCGGGACGATTGTTAGCTGGAATGAAAAAGCGATTTGAGCTGGCGAATGGAGAATGGCGGATGAAATGCTTACATTTACGTATTCCTGCTCCAGTTCGGTGACATTGGTGAGTATCTCTGGGTAGCCGATGCGTTCGTTCATTGAATCCGCCTTTTCTTTGGCCACCGCACGCGTCTCATCGTCCATCCAGTGATTCTCGGCCAGCAGCTCATTGAACGCGGCCCGAATGTTATGAATCATCTCCAGGGCGACCTCCTTGCTATCCTGATTGAAGTTGTCCCGTATGAAGAGGGCGCCAACGGCGACGCCCAGTTTCTTATTTGTCCACTCGACGCACTGCGACCAGCGAGTTCTCTCCGACTGGATGCCCATGAGGATTTTGCGGAACTCGACCCTCTCCCGCTGATACTCATCGATCATGTGCGTCATCAGGGACATGACCAGACGCCACAGCATATAGTTGTGCACCACCCGGCGATCTGTGCGACGCAGGATCTTTCCCATCTCCGTTAGATACGACATGCCATATGTGACCAACATCTCGTTTGGCTGCAGCTGAATCCCCGGCCCAATTGCCGTCTGCAGATAATCGGTCCAGTTGAGTTCCGGCACCAGTTGCTGCAGTTCCGGCAGCGAAATCTTTCGATAAACGGCGCTCGTATCGTGTCGATCCGCCTCGGCCAGGGACACATTGACCAGCAGCGTCTCGAAGTGCACCACCTGCTTCAGTTCGTCTGCTGCCGTCGATGAATTGGCGCCCAGCAGCTGAGAGATTTGCGTCATATATTTGTGATAGGCCTGCCGATCGTTGGCACTGCTCTCCTTCAGGTAGTAATCCCGCGAGGGTAACGCATACTGCAGCTGATCCATCTGGATGATGTTCACCGAGCTGTTCTTGTCATCCGCCCCCACATACAGTTCGATCACCACCGATTCGCTATAGTGCAGTCGCAGTTTGCCCATCAGCTGCTCGACCGACAGATGGGCGGGTGTCTGCCAGTTGGGCTCGATTACCGGCCAGCCGCCCAACGAGCGCAGCACCTCCTTCAGTCGTCCAGCGCCAATCTTGCGGATCTGGGCTGCAATCAAAACGAAATCAGGTTTAAGAATATTGTTTGAGACCTATTTGAATAAAGTATTTAATTATTTAAGATTTCATTCAATCAATTGTATTAATTTCGAATTTAAAATTCATTTTTAAAATATTCGTAATTATTTCAAAAACATTTACACATTTCTTCAAAATTTATTCACTCTTAGTTCAGGCACTTCAAATTCTATTTTTTTGAGTACACTTTTACTTAATTAATTGAATTCGAATCAGAATATATATTAATTAAATTTGGATAGATTTGAATGGGTAATACTCACGTATGTCCATGCAACTCTTGTAGAATGTCTTTGCCTTGATGGTTGCCTCATTGTCGCGCTCATCGATCGGTTCCTCCAGAACACCGCGTAAAATCAACTGTTGCTGATCGGAGAGTACCTGTGATTAAGATTTTGGTTACAGTCTGGGATGCAATCACATTGATCAATTTGGGATAGATAACCTCAAAAGTGCTAATCGAGCTGCGATCCTCGGGAATGGGATGCACCTTGTTCCACGTGCCACACGCAAATTGAAAGAAGTCGTCGCACGGATCAGCCGCCAAATCCATAGCGGATAGCAATGAGGCAGCTGCAAAATAATCCAACCATCAATAAATCAATAGAGCATTTTCCCACTTTTTACCTATCTACATTTTCAGCTGGGGAAAAATACCAGCTGTGCGTGTAATTGAAATTCCTGGCCATAAATCAGCTTTCGAGTCGATCGTAAAAGTTCAACTGAGACGCAAATAACTTTTATCATAAACTTTACCTCCCCCTTTTGCGGCTCGCCCTCCCCTTTCGACTAGCTTTGTGTGTTTTTTGCCAAAGTCCTGCAAAACTTTGCCAGCATGGGTGCGAAACAAAAGGACTTCGGTGTGTCCTGGATAGTTTTGGGTTCGCTATTGGCCGATGTTTGGAAACAAAGCGACAAACCATAAATCAATTTGACTTTATTTCTTTGCATGCTGGATAGTCAAGGACATGAATCCTGAGCGAATAGATTAGACTTGACAATGGGGCATCTTGCAACCTTACGAGGCGTACTGATACGTATATATATATATAATAGCCTTTCAAGATTTAAAGCTCAATTTTGGTACACTTATTTATTTTGTAGACTTTCTGTCGCTAATTACACCAACAAGCTTGATCCCAATTACCCAAGCTCCAATTTATAACATATATACATATATACATATATATATATGAGGTCTGTAATAGCTAATTTGTGGCTAACAGTACTATAAAGCATACAAGCGCCTGCTGAGCATATAATGAAGACAAGTCTCTCGGGTGCAGGGAGTCGGGGATGGGGAATGGGGAGCCAACTTTGATGTTTGTCTTGGCGGCATAAAAGATGGAAGCACACATACAAACATAAAGAAGAAGAAGAGAGACCCACTCGTCACAGCCCGACCAGGAAGTACCCTGTACACTTCAGTCGGGATTTAGAATGAGAAAAGCGACAAATAATCTTGATAAATTGAAGCTAAATGAAAAAATGACAAGTTCAAGTTAAGGCGGGCAAAATTGTTCTGCGAGAACTTGGCTAATTATAGATTTGATGTCTCTAATTCTTAAAATCTGCTAAATATATATATATATATATATATGTCTGTGCGTGACAAACTTATGCACAACTAACAGAAACAGAGTATAACAAAAATAAACAAATAATTGCCTGCTTTTTGGCGTGCTCAAGCGACAAGGTGTGTGTGTGTGTGTGTAGGTGTGTGTGTGTGTGTAGGCATTAACTATACTAAGGAGACTATAGTATTATATGCATTCGTTATGCATGCATGCGATGTGTGTCGCAAGGACCAAAAGGGAGCCGGGCACACGTGTGTTTATCCTGTTGTGAAGCCACATGTCACATTCCCAGGACACACACACACACACACACACACACATAAAAAGGTCGTTAAGCGTTGTCCTCTTCTTCAACTGCCCCGAATTCAAATCCTTGTGCTTCTCCTTCTTCTTCTTCTTCGACTTGATTTGCAAATGCATTTGGGCCAAAACTGGCAGAGCTATAATCAAGTATTGAGCGTGTCACTGAACAACATTTAAATTTTTAATATTGACAAAAGTCATTCGCTAAAGACACACCCACACACACACACACACACACATACACACTCACCCACACACACACTGCGAGCCATTGACCATTTGGATTGACAGCCATTAGCACAATTTGATATGCATTTCTTTCCGCTTAGCTTCGACCTCAATCTGAATTCAATACAGTCAACACCAATATTACACAGAGAAAAATAATTGTGAACAAGTTGGATTTAGTATTCCTCATGGTTATCCTTCATTAAATCGAAACTTCTTAAAATTATAAACAAATAATGCAGCAATTGTGAACAGAAATCGGAAATTGTGTTTTTCCCATTTTTTGAAACTTCAAAAAAAAAAAACTTACTGCAGATTCTGATACCGTTAAGACGACAATATATATATATATATAAATATATATAGATTATATTTGGCAAGAGAGCTTTATTGTTTTCAGTGTAATGTGTCCATCACTCACCTGTTCGCACGCACTCCTGTGTCATGCATATATTGTCCTGGCTGCGTCCTGCTCCTGGTGCACCCTCCATGCCATAGCTGCCATCGCCTGCAATTAGAGAGAACTTTGGAGCTGAGTTTGTTATGGCTTCGCCTTCTGCTTCTTCTTCTTCTTCTACAGACACACACACACACACACACACACACACACACGCACACCTTAGGATTATTGGCCTTAATTTAAAAGCCACTCAAGTAAATTGAATTTAAATTTTTTATTAAGCGATTTTCACAAGTTAACTGCCAGCTAAAAAGGATCGCAGGAAGTGTGTCATGACTGATTGCCTTCAATTGCCAATTGGACAATCAACAAGGACACTTTAAATTGGGTTGTGGTTGAGGGGGCGGGGGGAGGGGGGGGGGGGAGATGAACTATTGCATAGGAGCTCAAACTCATTTAGAATTCGATTTTAAATTTAGCTCGTAATTGACCCATTTTTGAAAGAAAAACATTTGCCAGAAAATGATGAGAAATTGATAGTCAAAATTGTGGGAACTCAAACGATTTTTGCCTATATATATATATATATATATATACATCTTTATTTGTATATATATTTGAGTTATTGCAGAGCCAACCCCAACATTTCAAATCTCCACCCAACTCTATAATTATAACACACAAATGTTTGACATCAGAAGGGCGGACATAATGTGGATCACAAATGTATATACATATGTATATATGTCGTATATAGTATGTTGACATATTTGATTGGCAATTACATTTACACAAGTCGTCACAATCCTTGCAGCCCTGTAATTTGAAGACGTTTCTTTCCACACACACATCCCTTTCCTTGCCTTTGCACTGGCGCAGCTCATTTATTATGACGTGAATATAATGTTGCCCCTCATCGATTGGCCGATGTGCGTGCTGTGGGGCACGGGAAGTGGCGACAGTGGCGACAGTGGCGAAGACAGGCGACACATGTTGCATGTCACCTTTAACAATCGCATGTACACAGCGAGAAATGCAAGCCGAGTCGTCGTCGAATTCCCTTTCGTTCAATTTGATTGAAATGTGAAAGTTGCATAATATTTCTCTGAGTGTGAATGTGCACCGAGCACAAAACACGCTTCCTACCCGAAACCAATCTCGATACACGCTCTGTCACGTGCTTATATTGTATTCTTATAGTTGTTGTTGTAGTTTGTTGTTGTAGTTTGTTGTTGTTGTTGTAGTTTGTTGTTGTTGTTGTTGCCTTAAGTCCTGGGAACTCAGCTGGGGTGCCGTTGCCGCGTTGCTCGTTTGCTAATTGAATAATAAAATACGTTTTCCAATGGAGGCACTTATGCTTATGCACTTGTGGCACTGTTCATATTTCCCTATATATTTGTCCGACTAATTGAAAGCTTTAAGCATGCACCAAGGGGCATGGGAATTGCGCAACGAGTGTGATTGTGAAGTGGATTAGATTTACGTGGCAAATGATTTATTTGTGCATTCAATTAAATTGGTCTTCTTGAAATGTGCTAGGAATTTGTGCAAATTGAGATGAGATGAAGAAATGATTCCAGAGAAGTACATCATTTGGCAAATCGAATCTGTAATCCCCCCCCCAATCAGAGGGAATAACTCGTCACTATTTGAGTGGCAAGAAGAACGGAACAATACTGAATACTGGATTAGTTACGGCGTATATGTAGTCAACCAGACAAAATAGGTTGAGAAATAATCAATTTCAATTTCTCATTCGATATTGGAGTCCGCCCACTTTTAAAGGCGACAACTTTGTCCGAGGCGTATTTATAGCTGTGATATTTTATTTTTAAATATGTTGTAAAAAACAACAAAAAAAACGAAGGGCAAAAGATAGGCTTTGATGGTGGGCGGACGGACGGGCGGCAAAGAGGGGCGCGGTCGAAGCGATTGCGAGGAACGATGAATGAAATGTTTCCCTCCAACCCCCCCCCCCCCCCACACACACACACACACATATATTAAAAGCACGTTTCACAACACACACATAAACATGTGATGTGTTGGACAAGAGAGGGACGGGCGAAGGGTTGCCGCCAATCGATTGCAAAAAAAAATAAATAAAAAAAAAATAAAAAAAATAAAATAATAAATAAATAATAAAAAAAGAAAATTTAAAATGAAATTCATGGACGAATTGATTGGTTTTCCAAAATGTAAGCGAATGTTAGATAATGTTGTAGATAAAAACTCCACACACACACACACACACACACACACACAAGCCAAGGTTGAGGGGGTGTGCGGAAATGTATGTGAATGAATGCAGCTGAGCAATGAGCAAAAGACGACATAGCTCTGAGCACATCCCGACTGATAGCAAGGGTACACTGAGCGAAAAGTGTATGCCACTTGAGACATAAGCAGCTTTTACTCAATCTAAGCACAACTAAACTTCATCAAATGAAAATGGTGTCAATCTAAGTTCATTTCTGATTTTTCAAAATTTGCAAATTTGCATAGATTTAAGCGTAAAATATTTGTACTAAAACCAAACTAAAAATGATTAAAAATGATGCTTAAATTAAGAAATTTACTTGAATTGAGAACTGAACTGACTCTTCAGCAAGTAATTCTCACTGAAAGTGCTCTTAGTATTCTCATTTCTTACAAAAAAATACTCAACGATTTTTCGATTTTTTTTTCTTTTCGTGTAAAATCCTTGGAGGGGTGGGAGGGGGGGGGGGGGGAATGTGCGAGCCAACACAAAAGGCAGAAATGTCGAAAGGCAGTCGGCTGGTGGCATTGTTATTCACAATTGTTGTTCGACATATTTTGTAATTGAATTTCCAAAGAGCATTCGAACTGAAAGGCGAAGACAGGACAACAGCTGGGGTCAGTCAATCAGTTTTGGGAGGTGCTGAAAGGAGGGGGGAGGGGGGGATGTGGAGGTGTGTAGCCAGGACTGCATTATACACAGACAGAGATAAGAGCAAAACATGGCAGCCTGTTGCTGCTGCCTGTTGCTGCTGTTGCTGCTGCTGTTGCTGCTGCTGTTGCTGCTGCTTTTGTTGTTCGCATGTCCTTTTGTAAGAGGAAATGAGTTTAGTGATACCCTCGCAGAAGTGGCTATAATGCAATTACTCACTGCACCTGCAACATGTGCAAAAGCATTTATCAAGGAATCGTGAGCATTCGTCTGCTTGGCTAGTTAACATTTATATATTTTAAAAATCGAACTTAAATTATATATAATTTATGGGGAGGTATCTGAATTAATGTATCACTGAATGAATACGTGATTATGAATCGAAGCAAGCAAAAAGGACCTTGAGGACTAAGCACTCGCCTAACTAAACTAGGTCAGCAGCCAGTGTGAAACTCTGCCGATTTGGTGAAAGAATCCTCGAAGCAGATTGGCCAAGAAACATATGTAATATCTATCCTAGGGAAACATGAAAACCCCAAGCCAAGAAAACCTGCAAATTGTACTTATTTTTGAAGCTGTTTGCTTGCTTACTTTTTGCGAAAATAATAATAATAATAAAAAGAAAAATTATGTTGTTACTTTTAAGTAAGAACTGAAGTGATTTATCAAATTTATTTGAAAACCGTATATATATATATATATATATATATAAGCCTGACTGCCTGGCTTGCTTTTTGTCTGTCTGTCAGTCATGGAAGGGTAATTGCATTTTTGCTCTCGACAGATTGACAGGGAAGGCCAACGTAATCAAATTGTGACCCAATTGAACACATTATGTGTGTGTGCGTGTATGTGTGTGTGTGTGTGTGTGTGTGTGCGTATACATTTATGTGTTCATCCTGTTGAGCACACACTCTCTCTCTCTCTCTCTCTCGCTCCCTCGCTCACCTGCATCCTGTTGCTCGTTGCGCTGATAGCGCTGGCAATGCTGATGCAGGCTGGCAAAGTAGATGGCCAGCGCACCGATAGCCGCACCAAGGACTGTGAAGGCGATGGCCAGGACAAGCAGGCGGCGTCGCTGTTGCGCCTCCTTCAGCAGCAGCCAATCGCTGGCGACAGCGGGCGATGTCGTTGTGGACGCCGTCGTCGGCGTTGTCCCTGCTGCTGCGACAACATTCCGTTGCAGGGCGCTGCCAACGGCGCCGCTGCCGTCCGGACTGATAAATACAATGGTTGGTAATTTATGTTGTTGTTGTTGTTGTTGCTGCTGCTGCTGCTGTTGTTGCTGCTGTTGTTGTTGACCCAGCAGTGGTGAGACTACCGTTGCATTTAGTTCGTCCAGTGCACTCGACTGCAGATACCCATTGTTAAGATTATTCGTCGTCGTCGTCGTCGTCGCTGGCGGCGGCAAATTGTCGCTGGTTGAGTTTGTGGGCGTGGCCAACATATCGTTCTGGCGCTGGCCTTTTATCTCAATGAATTATTGACACGCTGCTTATGTTTAATCTACCACCTGTGCACGGCCTCACAGTTGTCACTGCGTCGTCAGCACTGCAAAAAAAATGATATTAAACGGTCACTGTCGCATTATAATATCAATCACATATCACATGGTCAACAAAAACAAAAAACAAATAACAAAAAACAAAAAACAAAAACAAAAAACAAACAAAAAGAGGCGCACGTGGAACTATGGAAATTCCAACTAATCGTCCCACTTATGTATATAAACTATCCATCAACTAACATTCTCGCTCAAGCATGGCACAGCATTTTTCAATATACAGGGCATCTTTTAGTCGAGCATTCATACTATCTATATTATTTACTCGATCATTTCTAAATAAATTCAATTATGAAACTGCTGCTTGACTTTTTCAATAAAAAAAGTTTTAATGGATTTTTTAAAGGGATGCAAATTACATTCTCCGATGCGTGCAGGAAAACTTGTGTATGTATTTACATTTGTGCATGTGTGTGTGGTGTGTGTATATATAGATGGATATATGTTTTCGATGTGTGCCCCTTTTTGAATTTGGCTCATTCTCTGTAAAATGTTTCATCTATAGCGCTAAACAGGCTGGATAATATAATTTTAGCCCATTTCTATAAGTGAGATTAAAAATATTTATTTTGTCGGTTTTCCCTTTGAAGTTAAATGTTTTTGCCAATCTTAAATTCTTCTTAATTGATATATATATCAACAACAAGTAAGAGAGCTCGACGAGGTTAGTCACACACGTCTTCAATATTCGATTTCTGTCGATTTTCGTCGGGTTTACGAGTACTTCAATTCCAAATTTAAAGTCTCTAGATCTTGTAGACTGTAAGACAGACAGTCAGACTGACGAGTCGACTCGGCTTTTGATACTGGCAATATTATCGATTCTATAATATTCAATATATATATTAAATATATTCTGCTTATTCGCACACATTTTCAATTGGATTTGACTTTCAAAAGTATTTTGAGAAAACAAAAATGTTTGACTAGAATTGAAGTTTAGCAGAAATGTTGAGATTCTTTGAGCGCACTATAAGCTTGTCAAATTTCGAATCGATGACGATCATCGATGCTGATTTCATCTGTGCTGCGCTCCTTGCTTCAACCATATTTGTGATTGGCCGAGTGTCTGTCTGCCCGCCTCTCTGTCGTGGCCATGGTCGACAACGTGTTTTGTGGTGGGTCAGCAAACGGAGACGCCGCCGTTAGAGAGATGCAAAAAGTTAATCAAATTTCAATTTTGTTGATTTTTTTTTCGCTGTATAGTATTTAAATTTTAATTGAGATATTGCAAACAACAACAACAACAACAAAAGGAAAAAAATTAAAACTAGTTCTGCGAGAACAGTGAATACGCGTGGGCCGCATCTGCGCCGCAGCCAGCCAGGGTATATGGAGGTTGCTTAATGCACTCAGAAAAAAAGCGAGCCGACTATGCCAATGTCTACTATCCCATTCTAAGATAATGAAATACTCATTTCATGATAGTATTTACCAAATATTCAAATGGCTGCAAACAGTTCTCAGTTGAAACAAGAAATTCATTTGCATATCAATTTCGTTTAATTAATTAATTACTTGAATTAAAAACTTGAAGATTTAATGCACTAAACAAAATTAAATTGATATATTCAATTAATACCACGAATGTTTCACACACAAAAAAATCAAAATGTGACTTTCAATGAATGTTTTTTAGGTTCTTAGTTCAGCAGCGGCAACATTTTTTTTTTTTAGAAAACAATAATAATTTTAACTTATGACTTTAAAGAGAGAAAAAACAACGATATGAATTGAATACCGGTTGTACTTGAATGGAAATTGGAACAGCGTTTTTCTCTGAGTGTGCAAACTGGATGCGCGGAGGCTTGGAGGCCGGCTTAGCGCACGCTCAACTGATCTCGTGATGATGCTCATCTAAATACTAATTGCTCTTTTCGATTATGCAAATCTTAAGCTAATACTTCGGCTTGGCAACACACACAACAACAAAAATAACAAAACTTTATTACAATAGAAGAAAAAAAAATCCCTAAATTAAATTTGCCTTGCTTATAACAAGTTGAGCATTTCTCTGATCATAATTTTTGAATTTAATTGCTTTTTGTTTGAAACTAACTTAACGAATTAATTTCTTTTGTTTGTTTTTTCGCTTTTATTTATTTATTTTATTTCTCTTTTTTTTTCTTTTGCTACTTTATATTTTGTTTAATATTTTCCATTTGATTTGTTTTGTTTCTGTTGTTTTTTTTTTTTTTGGCATTACTTTTGTTGTTGTCCACTTTTTGATTGGTTGTTGTTATTGTTGCCAGTTCTTAAATTCTTATATCAGCGCGTTTTTTAACAACAGTTACATTTAGGTGCTAGTGTGTGTGTGTGTGTGTTTTGCGCGGGTTAAGGGACTTATCGGTGTGTGTATTTTGTGCTTATTTGTTGTTTTTTTGGTTTGTCGTGCCGCCAAACCGCGCGAGGCGACTACTCGTTACGAACTGAACGCTGTGAACTGTCCTTAGCTTTTAAGCAAGCAGCGCGGCCGTCGCCATCGCGGCCAGCGACGCCAGCGCACAGCGCTAACGGCAAATACCGATTTGACAGCACCGGCCGCATAAAAAAAGCTCTGTTTGCTTTTCCACATTGCCTGTCGCCCCTTGCCTTATAAGTTTTCAATTTAGTACGCGCGCAAAGGAAGTGCAGGCAAAGAAAGAAGCACACACACTCACTCACACACACACACACACACACAAGTATCCTGCTCACTTTGGCAGGTGTTGAAAACTATTTGAGCACGTTTCACAACACGCACGCAAAAATGCGGTGCCTGTGGCAGCCTGCCTGACGACGACGCTATGAACACGAAGACAACAAATAGGCAAATACAAAAACAAAACCCAAAAAGAATGCGCCATTTGCCGTGATTTTGCCATTCAATCATTTATCATTGGTATTATTATCGCTTGATCATCGTGTCATTGTCATTTGCTAACAATTTTCGTGTTGTCCATTGGCCAAACACAAAAAAATTAATTACCGCCCGCTGGCTGATAAGTATTAATATATTTATATATATTTATGTACATGTCTTTCGACGCAGATTAATCATACTCGAACATTAATATTAGTGCAAGTAGTACTTGAGACGCTTGTGGTCATTTCATCTATGATATGATATGTTTTGATTTGATTTTATTTGATTACGTTGATTTCGTCGTTTTCCAATTTCTGGTCTTTGTTTCAGATTTTGATTCCCCCAATTGAAAACAATTCAAAATGCGCGATATTTCATGCAACGGGTATTTTTGATGTATAGATATTGTCCATTTACTTAAACTTGTTTGTAAAAAGAATACGTTTCATAACTTAATTTATTTTTCGAATTTTATTATATTCCATTTTTTTTATAATAGTTTTTTTTTCTAATAGATGCAATATTGTATTTTACTTAAATGTGAACCATATTTCTCGGGCTTATTTGGATTGCATACTATTGGTAATAAGTCAACATTTTACTGAAACTTTATGCATTAGTTCTTCGAAGCTAAAGTGTTTCAAAACTTGGTTAATAAATTGCTTAAGGATTGCTAAGAATTCTTACAAGATTTTTAAGCCACGAACACACGTGTCCGGAACACGTGCCTAGCTTGACCGGACAAACCGGGCTTCTAATCCAAACTGCTTATTATTTGAATACGTCTTTAAATGTTTGGCCCTCTGTGCGTGTGTGTGTGTGTTTTATTTTTATCTACGGTCAGCTGCGATAACGGGTCTTATAAAAATTCTGCTGCGCGTTCCATAAATAAAACTGTCATTAATCGATCATTGTGCGCTTTAAGCTCCCCATACGGCATAACGGCATTTAAAAAGCTGCCAACCAACAGGTGGCGTGCTAAAATGAAGTAAAGTTTTTTTTTTTTCGGTTGCGTGCGACATTGCGACAAATTACAAATACAAAATTATACACAAAAAAAACTGTATGTTATAGCTGTGTGGGTTGGGGTTAGAACCGTTAGGTCGACATTACCTCTGATTAGTTTTTGGCGCATTAAACAGCTGGCACGTGCGGCGGCGCATTTTCCGGCGCCATATGCTAGTCGAACAACAAACGCTTTTCAAGACCTGCAAAGCACTGCAGCAAGGATAACACAATGAGCACAACGCAAACAAACAAAAGTTTCAATAAATAAAAAAAAGAAGATTTTGTCCGTGATTCGTTCACTTTCTAGCTAATTATTTAGATAGATTATTTATTTGTAACGGGTCCGTCACTTTGATAGCTCGTTGCGCGACTAAAAATTATGAATTTTCGTACATGCACAAAGCCAAGTTAAGCAGCCAGAATGCCAGGCGTTAAGCCAAACGTCAACCAACACTTCCAACTTACGCCCCAGTTAGGGGCCGGCATGGGCGGCAATCCGTTTGTGAGTTGTGAGCTTTTGACCGCCCCCAAAAAGCTTATTTTGCAAACATCTACAATTCCATGCTCATTGACACTGCACCTGTTTTAGAACCGCTGCAAAATAAGAAATATTATTTTATTTCTGTTAGCTTTAATTAATTTGCATATCTTTAAATAAACCGGTTGTTTACTTCTTTTTTTTCAATTTACTGTCGATTTCAATTTGGATTTTGTTCGTTCTCTTTGAACTAACCGTTTTTCAATCAGTATTTTTTTGGATTATTATTTTTAGTCACACCAGACAATTTGACAGATGTTTTAAATGCATTTTCACATCGACTAGAAGCGCTTATCGACAATTTTCGGAAATTACGCAAAAAAAACTGTATTTTTTTATGCACAACGATTGTTTGCTGCTTCAAGTAAACGTAACGGTTAAATTAAAAAAGTGTCTAAAGCAAATAAATGAAATTCATGCTTATCAAACAAGCGATATTAATCGGCGAATTTGCATTTGATTTGAATGACTAATTCAACGATTAACAAATGAACTCAATTAAAGCCGAATCAAATTGAAGTCAATCAGTTTATAACTAAAACTAAAACAAGTAAATATTTGCCAGTAATTCATATACAAATTGATTAAAAAAAATTTACCATTTGAAAGCGCCACATATGTAACTTTCTACCTGCAATACATTCAAAAAACAGAAAATAATTTTATTGCTAAATTTAAATTGTATAAGAAAATAGAATAAAATCGAGAAATATAACATATACAGATAATTGCTTTGATTAAAACAGATGAAGCTATACTTTAAATGAAGCAATCAACGTTATCAGTTAAGAATTCGATTTTCGAAAAATAAAATGACGCAATTTTTGGTTGAGCTATAGAGTAACTTGAGCCTTAGATAACAAATATATAGAATTGTCACTCAAGTTGGTTCAATTTAGGATAGCATGATTTAGAAGCAAAGTCGATAAAGTCAGTGTAGGAGTCACCTACCGTCATTTCAAAGACATCATAGGTGGGGGAGCAGCGTACTACGCGTAGCACACGATCGAACATGAACTGCTGTAATTTGCTGCTCGTTCCATTGCTCCAATCGGCATGTGCTTTGCGGTTGTGATCCGTGTTGATGATCAGCGAGAAGGTGCGCACCAGGACATATACGTCTGGAACATTATTGTCGATGCACATCTGCCTCCAGTCAATGAGCTTGACCATTTCGAAGACTTCACTGATCTGCGAATGGCAAAAATTAATGAGTGTTTTTTTTTTTGTTTTTTGTAATGCTGAAATATGATTATCGGTTTTGATTAAGTACGTACAATATCAGTATTGGTATTTTTTCTTGGCATACCCGATACCTTGACGAATGTGGCCAGCAGAATACTCATCGCAATCTGGCGACTAACGTCAGCCTTAATAATGAGCATCGACAGGGCCAGTTGCATTTGGACGACCTTATCCACACGCTCCATGCCCGTGCCAGTTACAAATCTATCACATAGGACAGTGCCAATAAATTCGATGCAATCGGGTGGCAAATCTGAAATTGGCAGATTAGCCACAGCGCCCAACAGCTCGGAACGGTAACCCATGCATTCTGTGTCCAGCAGCTTATACGACTGCATTAAGATGCCGAGATGATAATGATCGATCAGTTCAGACAGTGTCAACTCATTTTTGTTTCTTGTGGCGTCAATAAAACGCTCGAACAGCTGCAAAATAAATGGAACAAATTTAAGCATATATCACGAGTCAATTTAAAAGTATAATTTTTATACTTTGATACCGAAGGTAACTTCTCCAGTTGTTGAGTGAAAGATAGTTTAAGATAAAGTCACCAGACCTCTAGGTAACCTTCTCCAAAAATCGGCATATACATTTTTGGACCATGCCCATTTGAAATGCACATATCTTCCACAATTTGTAAGCTAGTCAAAAGAATTTAAGGGATATTGCTAGGAACACTTTAGACACGCCCACTCCCGCCCCCAACATTTTTAAAATCCTATATCTCCCACATTTTAAAAGCTACAGTTACCAAACTTCGAAATAATGTAATTAGCTTATATCTACCGCAATTTGAAAGGCAAACTTGGACAGAATTTCTTGGCTACATCCATGGTGTTCCTTGCTACCTGTTATCGGCTGGCATTAAGTATGGTATCAAAGTATTTCGCAGTCGGTCACGCCCGACTGCAACGTTATCTATTGTTTTGAATGTGAGAAAGTGTATTCACTTGAGCGGTGCTGTGCGCAGCCAAATCAACTGATTTGATGGTTGAGCTAGCCAGAAAGCTCTTCAAATCATTTTCTGTGTAGCCCATTTTTGATGGATTCTTTTCGAGTTGATCCAAAACGCACTTCTTTGGAGACATTGATATTCCCTTATCCCCCAGTTTTTGATTGCTCTCATCAGTGCTGTTTTTTTCGCGTTGATCCACAACGCACTTCTTTGGAGGCATTGATATTCCCTTATCCCCCAGTTTTTGATTGCTCTCATCAGTGCTGTTTTTTTCGCGTTGATCCACAACGCACTTCTTTGGAGGCATTGATATTCCCTTATCCCCCAGTTTTTGATTGCTCTCATCAATGCTGTTGTTGTTCATGTTATTTTTCGATATCGTACTAAATGATTTCCCTGTCACCTTTTTGTTGTGGCTCTGTATTGCTAGGTGTGAACAATCGACCACTTCTCCTGCTCCCGCAGTAAATGCAACTTCGCTGGTTTGAGACTCATTATTGTGCGGCTCGTACTTTGCAGATTTAGCAGTCTTGGGAATAATGGTGGGTGGACCAATAGTTCTTGAATTGGACGCTTTCTCGATTATGTCTTTTTTTGCTCTAGACCGAGTCTGGTGGATTTGTTTTGTTGCCAACGAATTTTTATTCTTTCCCATAACCTCGAATATTAGCAAAATGCTTATTTCGCTTATTAGTTAAATAGTTTTTGCTTAATTTCACTTTTCCTGACACACTGTCAAAAGCAACTTGAACACACGCCAGCAATCGCCGCGAATTATCGAGCTATCGAGTATTTCTTTGCAAGCGTTGCCAGATAAATGCACAAGTGTGAGGCTGCCAGCACCAGTTCAACACTGCATGTGTGCGTTTTTGTATTTTCGGTGTATGAGCAATGCCCTAAGTAATTGCAGCTTCCCTTTTATAATAATCTTCGCTTGTATTTGTAGTCTGTTTATTCGAACTGTTTTTGCCGTTGAACGTGTGTAGTTAGTTTTCCTTCAATGTTTTAAGTTTTCAATCTGTTTTTTAGTTGTTTTTAACTTTACTACCCGACAAGTTTTCCCCCTTTCTGGAAAAATGCTTAATTCGTACGTTTTGCTAATGCCGCTTTTATTAACACTGATACTGCTGCTACAACAACATCATTTGGCAACAGCTGATGCAGTTGCTGCCTGCAACAACGTGGATCGCTTCGAAATCGAGCGTCGATTATCAACAAAGACACCGTATCGTGCCATTGCCAATTATAATGATTCTTCGCCAAAATACGATGGTATGCCGCTTGTTATTGCCAAAAAAAACGTGATTTTACTTTTGAATCTATGCACAGCTGTTTTATTTTATTCACTGCACATGCTCATTCGTCGCGTATTTACTATTTATATTTTGTACAAGGCTGCCACCCGACGCGAGTTTGGGCCATTATACGGCATGGCACTCGAAATCCTAGCGACTCAGTTATTTTGCATGCAAAAAGACGACTAACTGAAATCAAGGCACTCCTCTTGAAACAATCGGAACTCAATTTCTGCGCAGACGAACTAAATCAGTTGCGTCACTGGAGTTGGGATCATATCGATGCAGATGATGAAAAACTGTTGGTTGCCGAAGGCGAAGATGAATTAATTGAGCTCGCCGAACGCATGCAGTCGCGCTTTCCCAATCTACTGCCCGATATTTATAATCCAAAATGGTTCTATATGAAATACACCGCCACGCAGCGTACTCTGAAAAGCGCTCAGAGTTTTGCAACTGGATTATTTGGACGACATCGCATACACGCCATTACTTATCCAGAACCATTGCATCGTGATCCAGTCCTAAGGGTAAGTTCCAATACATAACTAGAAGTACAATTTATACATACATATAAAGTTATCTTAGTACTTAAGAAACGGGAAGACTCCTAAAGAATGAATGGAAATACTCGATTTTTCGCAATTCAAATTTGGCGGTTTTAAAATGACGCAGTCTGGCAACCCTATGCATGCCAAATCAACGCAGCCTTGAATGAAAGAATAGATATAGACGACAAGCGCATAAGCAAGACGACAAGCACATAAGCATACACAACACACACACACACGCAGAGAGTGAAAAAGAGGAATACGAGGTGCCGAAGTGCGTATTTCGTACTTGAGATCAGCGCGTGCACTACCAGTTAAATTTTTCTCGTCGATATTCATTTAGAAAAACATTTGTTTACGTTGTTTTTTTTTCTGTGTTCTGTTATTTGTTGATTTGTGCAATTGAAAAACGCATCAGCGCAACTAGGACAACGCCGTCACCGTTGCCGTTGTGTGGAGCTGCAAAATTGTTTGGTTATGTGCAGCAACAGCAGAATTACCCGTCGCCGTTTTCGTCCTTCTCCTCGTCGTCTACGTTTCAGTTAATGTTGCTGAGTGTCGTCGTCTCCATCGTCGACGTGCATATGCATACATGCTGCTGTAATTACTGCTGTAATTTTGTGGAATTGCAACAACAACAATTGCCAATAAACTTGTAAATATACGCACTCATATATATATGTATAAAAATATATATAAAAATATATATATATACATAAATGTATATAAGCAATAGCTAAATTTTGGATTGCAGGAGACGGCAAAACGATGGCGCTGCAATTGCCGATTTCGGCCATTGCTACCAGAGAGCGCAGTAGTAGCAGCACCAGCAGCAGCAGCAAGAGCAACAACAATAATAACAACAACACTGGCAACACTGGCAACACAACTGCTGCCAACAGCAGCAACAAGGCCCTGTTGTATGTCGTTGGTAGCGAGGATGCACGTAAAATGCCAAACACTGCAGGCGCCACAGCAACACGCAACTCAAAGGAGAAGCAATTGCAAAAACAACAGCAACAACAACAGCAACAACAACAGCAACAACAACAGCAACAACAACAACAGCAACAACAACAGCAGCAACAACCACAGCAGCAACAACCACAGCAGCAACAAGCACAGCAGCAACAACAGCAGCAACAACAACAACAACAACAACAACAGCAGCACCATAAATCACAAATGCCGCCGCGTAAACTATTCCAAAATCGTTCAAGCCTGTTCGACTGCGGCATCATTGAGGATGAACACTGTCCACTGAGCTTCTCAGCGATGCGGCATCAAGAATCAATTGTGCAATGGCGTTACGATCGTCACGTATGGCGCATTCGGGAGCGCATGAAAACGGCCAGTGTTGCGCTCGTCCTCTGCCTGAACATTGGCGTCGATCCGCCCGATGTGGTCAAGATACAGCCATGCTCGAGACTGGAGTGTTGGATCGATCCCAGTTCGGTGTCGGCACCCAAAGCGATGGAGCAAATTGGTAGCAATCTGCAAATGCAATATGAACGCTGGCAGCCGCGTGCACGCTACAAGAAGTGTCACGATCCAACCGTTGAGGATGTTAAGAAATTGTGCACCTCGCTGCGTCGGAACGCGAAAGGTGAACGCATCCTGTTCCACTACAATGGCCATGGGGTGCCCAAGCCGACGGCAAATGGTGAAATCTGGGTATTCAACAAGACCTTCACACAATATATACCGTTGAGCATCTTTGAGCTAATCAATTGGATGGCGGCACCATCGATCTACGTTTATGATTGCTCCAATGCGGGCATCATCATCAACTCGTTTCAGCCTTTCGCCGAGCAGCATGAACACGAACTGGAGAAGGCACTGGCCGCTCAAGCTTTGGCCGGAACTCAGCCAGCCGCTCAGCTCGTTAGCTATAAGAATTGCATACATTTGGCGGCATGTGCAGCAAATGAGATATTACCAATGAATGCACAACTGCCCGCAGATCTGTTCACCAGCTGTCTGACGACACCAATTAATATCGCCCTTAAGTGGTATGCGATGCAGGAGAAACTGGGCATGGTGCCGCGCATTCAGAGCGAATTGATTGACAAGATACCCGGCAAGGTGAACGATCGCCGAACGATGATGGGTGAGCTCAATTGGATATTTACGGCCATTACGGATACGATTGCATGGAATACACTGCCGCGTGAACTGTTCCAGCGACTGTTCCGTCAGGATCTGCTCGTTGCTAGTCTGTTTCGCAATTTCCTGTTGGCGGAGCGCATACTGCGTAGTCACGATTGTACACCAGTTTCGCTTCCGGCATTGCCACCCTGCCATCGTCATGCCATGTGGAAGGCGTGGGATCTAGTTGTCGATCTGGCGTTGCAACAGCTGCCCGACATCTTGGAACAGCAGGCGGCATATCGTCAATTGCCCTTCTTCGAGCACCAGTTGACCGCGTTTCAGGTGTGGTTGGACAGTGAATCGGAGTCGCGTACACCGCCCGAACAGTTGCCGATTGTGTTGCAGGTGTTGCTCTCCCAGGTGCATCGATTGCGCGCCTTGGAGTTGCTGGCACGCTTCCTGGACTTGGGACCGTGGGCGGTCAATTTGGCATTGGGTGTCGGCATCTTTCCCTATGTGCTAAAACTGTTGCAGAGCTCGACGCGCGAACTGCGACCCGTATTGGTATTCATTTGGGCCAAGATACTGGCCGTCGATCCCAGCTGCCAGGTGGACCTGGTCAAGGAGTACAAATACTTTTTGACCGTGCTGCAGGACACTAGCGTTAGCAAACAACATCGCACAATGTCCGCCTTTGTGCTCGCCTCCATTGTGCACAATTTTCTGCTCGGCCAGACGAGTGCGCTGCAAGGTCCGTTGCTCTCCATTTGCCTGGAGCAGCTGAACGATGGCAGTTGGCTGTTGCGACAATGGTTGGCCATTTGCCTGGGCATGCTCTGGCAGAATTTCGAGAAGGCACGCTGGTCCGGTGCCCGTGATTTGGCGCACGAGAAGCTCTATGTGCTGCTACGTGATCCGATACCCGAAGTTCGAGCTGCTGCCGTCTTTGCATTGGGCACATTCATCAGTTCCGTAACGGATCGCAGCGAGGAGCAGGCGAATAATATTGATCGCATCATTGCCATCACATTGCTTGAAACAGTCGGTGAGGATATGTCGCCGCTGGTGCGTCTCGAACTGGCTGCGGCCTTGCAATGGATGGTGTTGCTCTTCGAGTCACAATTTGTCACCGTCTACATGTCGGAGCACATGAACAGTCACACCTCGTCGCAGATCTCGTGCGGCGGTGAACGGTCCGCCAGCATCACCCACGGCCATATATCCTTGAATACCTCGGATCGAGCTCCGCATGTCAGTATGCGTTTGTGCGCCAGCTCCAGTTCCATTTTCAATATGAGTAGCGCCAGCGCTGTCAACGTATCAATGGGTGGCAGTGGCGGAAGCAGTAATACAACAAATTCGATACCCTTTCAGTACATCTTCACCAAGCTGTGGCAGGGCATCTATAATCTCGGTCAGGATCCGTTTCCCCAAGTGGCGGCGACCGCACAAAAGATCATTGGACATGTCCGCGATGCAGCGTTGTGCATGATAACCGCCAAGGAGGCAACAAACGCGACAACCTCTGGCTGCACTGGTGGACGGGATCGGGATCGGGATCGGGCTACTGAACAGAAGCTCAACACCAGCGGTGTGGGCAGCTCGAGCGTTAGTCTGCCGCCCAGTCCGAATACGCGTTGTAATTATCTTGGCGCAGGTGGTGAATCGCCGCCAGTTGGTGGCGCACATGCACCGGTCACCGGTGCTGTGGGCGGTGCAGCTGGTGGTAGCGGTGGTGCTTCGGCAGCTGGCAATGCGCCCTCCTCGGCCAGTCGCTGGGCCCTCAAATTGCGGATGTCCGGCGGCGGGGATGCACAGCAGCGCAAATTGCGCACCAGCTCCATGAATGATGAGCCGGACGGTGGTGCTGGTGGTGCAACAGCTATCCCATCATCAACTACTCCAGCGGTTGCTGCTGCTGCGGCGGCAGCTGCTACATCGGCTGGCCAAACCGATATGAGTGGCAATCATTCGGCAAGGAGTAGCGGCAGCGAAACCAATCATTATGCGGATGCCAACAGTGGCAAGTCAATGCAACTGCAACCGATCGTCCAGACGCAGCTCATCCCGTGGGCCATCTCGTATTTTACACGGCCGGGCAAGCAGCGCTACAGCTGCGCCGACGATGGCTGCGAGGAGGAGGAGGGCCAGCAGCGTTGGCCCATCGATCGCAATTCGACGGCGCTGCGCATCCGCGAGTATCGCTATCAGCGCAATAAGCTGCATCGCCTTCAGGCGCTGACCGAGCATCAGACGAAGCGCATCCAGCGGCTGGATGCGTTCAGTTTTGTGCGGAAAATACAATGTACGCCATCGCTGGTGAAACTGTTGCCATATCAGCGGCAAATCGCTGTCGCCTACAAGGAGATGGTGCTCGTCTACGATTTTGTGCGCAATCGCATGTGGTCGCACTCGCAGTCGTATGCCCGTTTAGCGAGTGCCTCGCAATTTGCGCGTGTCAGCAGCTTTGAGCTGTTGAATGCCCAGGATGTTGGCCTGATGCTCGTTGCCCACGACGATGGCGTCATACGCGTCTGGCAATCGGCTGGCAGCGACACAACTGGCCCAGCAACCGAAGCGCCAGTGATGCCAGGGGCGGCGACAGCGACATTAATTAGCGCCTGGGATGCACTACCTCGGCACAACTATATCTTCAACAATTCCTATCTGCAGCGCCTAACAACGGATGCCGGCGGCAGTGGCATCAGCGGCGTCACCAGCTCCTTGAACACCAGCCTAACGGCCATTGGTGGCAGCTCAACGGCTGCCGGCTTGGCAGGATCATCACTTCACTCCGCTGGCATCGCTGGCTCGCTGCCCAGCACAAATATTGTCACCGCCTGGCAACAGTACAGCCAGCATTTGGTTGTTGGCAGCGATCGCTATCTACGCATCTGGGATGTGGAACGAGAGTTGCGATTGAGCGATCTGCATCTGGGACGCAGCGAGACAACGGTGCGCGTCCTGTCGCCATTCGAGGCAAACATACGCTGCGATGTGATTGTCGCCGGCTGCACGGATGGCAGTGTGCGGATCTTCGATAAGCGCTGTCCACCGCAATCGGCACGCGTCCATGTCTATCTGGAGCACGCGTCACCCATTCTGCATGTGTGCCTGCGCTCGGAGCAGACATTTCTCGTCACCGGCTGTACGGCTGGCAAGGTGCGCGTCATTGATATGCGTGCCTGTCGCACCGGCGGCGACAGTGTTAAGAGCGCAAATGATGCTGCAACTAGTAGTGGCACTAGCAGTGGAATCGGTGGCGGCGGCATCGTCCATCAATGGGACGCCGGTGCGGATATTACAGCGATGGCATGCCATCAGCAGGCGGATGCCGTTGCCTGTGGCAATGCATCCAAAATCAGCATCTATTCGCTAAATGGACGCACACAGAGCATCCTGCGCAACAACGAGGGATTTATGGGCTCGAAAATTGGATATCCCACATGCCTCTCATTTCATCCCTACAAGGTGCAACTGGCGGTGGGTTTTGTGGACAATACGTTTGCTGTCTACACCCCAACACCAGGTAAATAGCACATCCGTCCCCAGATGAACTATACTAATTGAACGATTTTCTACCCAATAAGCAAACAACGAGTAGCGACAAGAAAACAACGAGCTGTTATCCTCTCCCTCTCTCTCTCGTTTTGTTGCACTTACTCGTTATAGTTAATTGTCGGAGTGGCTATAGCGTGTGTTCTCAACAATAAGTAACGAGTAGTTCTTATTATTGCAGCTCATTCGTTGCATCTAGTTTCTCGTCTCTCGTTGGCAGTATGACAAGCGCAGCTGCTTTCCCTCTCTCTGTTTTCTCCTGTTTCCACTCTCTCTTTTTTTGTTACTCTTACTCGTTATAGTTAATTTTTGGAATGGAGAGTAACGAGTAGTTCTTATTATTATTGCAACTCACTCGTTGCATCTAGTATCTCTCCCTTTCCCTCTCTCTCTCTCAGTAATTCGCTGCATTTAACTCGTTATGCGTTACTTGTAACTCATTACAGTTTTATAAACTCTGCAATCGCTGGAAAACGGACGTCGATAAGAATCCTGAAACAATGTTGAATGCACGTAGCTTCTATGCGGAGCCAGCGATGCAGTCAGCCGTAGCGCATGTGCGTTCCAGCACACACATAAAGAACCTTACCCTCCAGGATGTTCAGCTCATGTATACCGTGTGCGCATTCGAGACGGCCTGGCAACGCCACAAGCCGCCGTCCGTCTGGTGTCGCTTTTTCAATGTCGCCGCGTTGAGCGCCTTGGAATTTGCCGAGGATCTCGAATACTACTGGAAAGATGGCTACGGCTACGAGTTGACACATCGCATTGCCTGCCCGGCAATCGCTGACATGTTTACAGCCATCACGTGAGTTTCAATTTTAAATCCGAATATGAATACATGTTTACTGTTATTGTTTGATGCATGTATGTATAGTAAGCCAAGGCCGAGCGCCAATGCCACATTCTATTTTACCCATTCGGGAACGCTGCTCAAGATGCTGGCCCATCTGGGCGTCGCTAGAGATGAGCTGCCGCTGACGCATAAGGATTTTGGAAATGAGCGCCATTGGCGCACAAGTGAAATCGATGCGTTCGCAACCAATTTGGCATTTGTGCGCTATGAGTGAGTATTCACTGTACAAACACACACACACACACACACATAGACACTTAACTAATGCATAATGATTAATTGCAGCTGCATTGCAATGGATCCACAAGTGCTTGTCATGCATCAGGAGCGAGTGGTGCGCCTGCCTGGCTGTCCACAGGATGACGATCTTTGTCCGCTGTTAACGCTGCGCCGCAATTATCGGGACAGTATCGAGCGCTGCGACTTTGAGGCGTTCTGCAAGTAGCCAAATGAGATGAACAGATATGGAGGCACAGACAGAGAGAGAGATAGAGAGGCAGAAAGAGAGTTGGGAATTGGGATTGGAAGTGTTGATGCTGCCTGGTGCCTGGTGCTGATTGATTGTTGATGGTGTTGATGATGATGATGATGTTGCTGCTGCTCCGCTACTGGAAAAACTATGCTGAATTTAACAGGAACCAAAAGGATTCGTCGGAAGTTTTGAATTTTGAATTGATGTCGAGTATAAACAGAGAGAGAGAGAGAGAGGGAGAGAGAAAGAGAAAGAGAGAGAGAGAGAAATGGAGGAATAGCTGTGTGCTGCAGATGAGAAATGTGTGTATTTTGTATGCCTTATAATAACTGTGGACCATCCAAGCCCAAAAAACAACACTGAATACACACAATGAGAAGGCACAAGTAAGCGAGGCGGAGATAGATAAACAGATAAAGATAATGTGGAAGAGAGAGGGAGAGAGAGAGAGAGCGCGAGAAGTAGACAGAGTAAAAGAGTAAAGAGTGGGCAGGTTCAGATTGTAGCCATGCTGTGAACCCCCCCTCCAAGTTGTCGATTATGCATATGCCCATATATCCTATCTGTACAATTCGTACTTCTAACCTCTGCTACTTTATATTGTCACTAAACTGCTAACAATTTGTCAATATTATGACTTTATTTTTGTTTCTGTGTAAATTGCATATATATATATATATATAATTTCTATGCTTAGATGCAAATATACATAAATCCCAAGAAACCAGCAAATTCCGCTTAGCCTTTGTACATACCTATAATATATATTTATAAGTGCATATATGAAAAATATATCTTTATATGTATATATATGTATATGTATATTGGAGACATCCATAAGTTTCTCAGCTTATTTGTAACTACAGATACAATATATTCATTTAGAAATATCTGCTATAATGTACTCGTATATATATATCGAATATATGCCTGTATTCATTGCTATATAAACCCCCCCCCCACACACACACACTACCCTTTGCACCTATCCCCCCTTTGCACCTACCCCCCAACAAGAATATTAGAAGCAATGGCTTAACCCGTTTTTTGTTTGTCCATTTCATAGATTTATGATTGAAGTTTGTGCGTGATTTTGTTCTCTTTTTGTTTCCAAATTGTAAAAACGAAACGAACAAAAAAATAATATTAATAATAATAATAATGATTATAAATAATGTGTTAAATGATTAAAGTTAATATTATTTATTTTGCATGCGGCGCAACAATAACAAAACAAAAAGTTGTACGAAAAGACACAAAATGAAACGAAATTGAATCGGAGCAAACCGAAACTTGAATATCCTTGCAGGCATTATAGATGACTAGGCTAAACAATAATTTGTATCGCTGTTATTCAAATTCAGTTTATAATTTAGTTGTAGTACAAAGAAATATCTGTTTTTTTGAGTTCAATAAAGATAAACAGATCGATCAATTCTAAACAGCAAAACCATATTGTATATAATTAACCGAAACGAAAGAAACAACATACAAATTGAACACACTCTGCAAGGGTATATTATACACAAAGAGAAAAGATATATACATATATATATTGATTCATAGATACAATCGCATAAATTACAAATAATGCCCCGTCAAGAATTGTTAAGTGTAGAACATGTTTGTACATAGCACTTGTCTATGGGTATGGTTATATCTATCTGTCTATATACGAATGCATCGCTTCAGTGTTATTATATTTGTCCTATCGAGCAACAATTGAAACAGGAAAACAAATGCAAACTTAACTGCCTGGAATTTTGAACCTTTCAATTTGGTTCAACAAAAAACAAACAAAAAAATGACAAAATCGAGAAAAAAAAAAACCAAACAAAAAACAAATAAAGTGAAAACTGAAAATTTAACCTGGTCGCATCTACAAATATGGAATTTACTCATATACTATTATTAACCCACAGAATTGTTGTTGTTGTTGCTGTTGCTGTTGTTGGCAAACTTCCCGTGCTAATTGGTAATTTTATTCGGAAATATGAACTTAAAGTGTGTACACACTATAGTTAACGGCCAGCGCATCTTAGGGCATTTGCGACAATTGTAGTGTATAAAGTGTTGCAATTTGAATATTCCGAATTCTTTGCCACTTTTTATCTATTTCTATTATTTATTTATTTTTTGGCATTTTCTCAACAGTTTAATATTGTTATGATCCTGAGTTCAAATTCGTGATTTCGTGGTTACTATATGACTAGGAATCGAGTCTCAAAAGGATGGATTTTATATCTTTTAGACAAAAGTCGAGGATACCCGCAACTTAACATTGTGTTTAAGATATCAAAGCAGCCATATATCTGCATACTTTCACTATGAATTTTGCAATATTGAACAAGTACAGATACATATATAAAAGATATTAGAAGCTATGTACTTACACATATAGACTTCAATCTGTCAGTATTTGCCTGGCTTTTGGTGTGAAATGCGTAATTCGCCCAGATTGCAGTAGCTTTGACAAGTCGGATTTCGCCCGATTTCGTAAGCGTATGTTAAACCATACGTGTTTGTGCCTGGTTCAAAGAACAATTGAGTTTAGAACTTTGCTTTTATTTGTGCGGCATTTTTATATTCTTTGTTTATTTTGGCAAATTTATGGGAATACAAAAAATAAAACAGGGAATGCATAAATGAATAATTGCACAACTGGTTTTTGAGATAAGAACGAACAGTGGGAAATCATTCAGATCGATTTCATTCGAAATTGTGCCTCACGTCAAACTTTAACATAATCTACAAAAGTAACGGTTTTTTCGATATATTGTTTTGTATATGTTGCCATTAGCAGCGGAAGCTGCAGCATTGAGAAAGCGTTCAGGCAGCTGCAGCTGCAACAGGTTCAACCCTTAAAGAGCTTTTGCCGCTCAGCTTTCGGTGTGCCATGAAAAGCTCTTCGAGGATGCCAGCCAACTGAGAGAGAAACAGCGCCGACGACGCCGACGTCATTCAGCGCGCAGACGTCGCTGTCAGCAACAGCAACAGCGACGACAACGACGACGACGACTTGGTTTATTCCGGCAGCGGCGCCAGGCAACAGTATTTGGCCAAAAAGATTTTAGTGCGCTGTTGTCGTTGCGGTTGGCGCGTCGCTTAACAAAAATTGGTTGCACACGTTGTCGTTGCTGTTGTTGCCATTTGTGTGTGTTGTTTTTTTTTGTTTGTCATTGTTGTTGCTAGTGATTCTCTTGCATATCGGTAACTGAGCAAAACAATTAAACGCGTCCTTTGCACAACCAACTCTCTCTCTCTCTGTCTCTCTCTCTCTCTGTCTCACACACACACTCTGTGTGTGTGTGTGCGTGTGTGTGTCAATAATAAAATAGAAAAACAAAAAATGCAATCACCTGATGCAGCATTTTGGGAGACGTCAGCAAAATGACCTAATTTTTCATTAGCGCTTCAGCTTCCAGCCCTTAGCCAGGACAACAACCCACCCACCAAAAACACCAACAAAATCGAAAAACAACCCAAAAGCAAAACGACTCAGCAGCAGCAGCAGTAGCAGCAGCAGCAGTAGCAGCAGCGCTTGATTGGCTTCAACCCCCCCGCGCTGTTTTTTTTTTTGTTAGTTTTTTTAATTAGCTATTGGCAAGGAATTGGAATTGGCAATGGAACAGCTGTGCTATGTGGCGCTCAGCTGCCTGTTGGTAGTTGTGCTGCTCTACGGCCTGCTGGAGCTGCACTATTTCCTGCGCATGTGCCTCTGTGTGCTGTTGGCGCGCTTCATCAAGCGACGCTGCCACATCCTGGAGGCCACCACAGTCAATGGTAAGCCGTATATATATATATATATCTAAATCTACATGCGAATGTTTAAAAGTGCTCCTTGGACAGGTGTTTGTCTGAGCAACGATGTGGACACCCTACTCTATCATATGAATAATGCTCGATATTTTCGGGAACTGGATTTTGCACGCGTCGACTTCTATGAGCGGACCAAGCTGTATCGCACCATCAGCCGGATGGGTGGATCTGTGTTTCAGGGTGCTGCCACAATACGCTATCGCCGCTTCATTCGGCCCTTTCATCGCTTCAAGATCATCTCGAGGGTACATATGAGAAAGTGTGCCAAGCAGACACACATTTATATTTATATTTCATCGTAGATTATCTATTGGGACGAGCAATCGCTGTTTATGGAGCATCGCTTTGTGCGACCCTCGGATCAGTTTGTCCATTGCATTGTCATCTGTCGGCAGCGAGTCATCGATGTCTCCATGGACAGCGTGATGGCCGAGCTGTTGCCCAAGCAGACGGCAACAACGCCGCTGCAGGCATCGAGGCATACGCTCAGCTCCACGGCCAGTCTGCAGCCGGTTGGCATTGGGACGACGACGACGATGGCGGCGACGATGACCACTTTGGATGCCGTCGCACAGGCCGAGAATGGTCATGTGGCAAGCACAACAGCAACAACAACAACAACGACAACAACAACAGCCGCAGCTGCAACATTAGCAGCGACGACAAAGTTAAAGCCACCGTTGCCGCCGGAACTCTGCAAATGGATCGAGTATAATGATATGTCCAGCAAGAATCTGCGCAGCGGCTGCTGACCGACCACAGTCTAATATATACATCCATATATACATCTATATATCTGTGTATATATCTATATGTCTATATATATATATATATGTATATTTATTTGGAGTGCTTGGGCTGAGAATTGTGTTCTTTCCGCTAAAGCATTTCATATTGTTGTATTCTAAAATTGTTTTTTTTTTTTTTTTTTTTTTGTATGGATGTGTTTGTGTGTGTGTGTGTGTGTGTGAATTGTGCACTGTGAACTGTGTAAATGTTGACAAGTGCTTTAAGTGTAGCCTTAAGTTGTCTGTAAGTGCACCTAGCCAAATATCGAATACTATGTAATAAAAGCAGACATCAGTTCTAAAACTAATACTGAAACTGAAGCCATAACTAATAGCACATAATTACGTGATTTATGTATGTTTTTGTGTGTCTAGTCTACGCTGGTAAATATGAATAATGTGTGCTTCGAAATATCTGTAGCAATTTGTACAACTTGCATTACGATTTTTGGGATGGACTTTAGTAAAACAAGCAGTGCTGGAAAGTACTTAAGCAAATAGATCTAATTCAATTTACCGGTTTAAGCAACTAACTGTATTATTCAGTGCGCTCCAACAGGGATCCAGTGCTGGAAAATGTTAATTGATTGCTCGTCTGCCAAATAGTTGCAAAGTTTCTGTTTATCATTCTTACACCGATACCGGATAGTAACTGTAAAAAGGATATCATACTTAATTATACTAAAATGCTGCTTAATGTAGATAAAACATGCCCTAAGAATTTTCCACTCAACTCAAATGCTGATAAGTCCATCAAAAGCAAGGCCAAGTTCGAACGGCCTTGCGACCAATGGCATATGTATGTGTGTGTGGATAAATACGTACATATGTATGTGTGTGTTTACATCTGTTGCAACCGGTCAACTGAGCGCCCTTTGAGACAGTGCAAAAGAAAACGAATTTTTCCATTAGTCATAGCAACCAAAATCAAAGCAAACTGTAAAAGGCCCAAAGGCTCAAACATTTCGAATGTATAATAAACCGTAATTAGGAGTGTAATTACTCAACTCAATTATTGGCACTTTGCTTGCGTCACATGAGCAGAGCGCAAGCAAACAAAGAGGCAAGTGCACAAGTTGCGAATAAACGGTTAATCGACCAAATTCAATAACACAACAGCACCATGAGTAGCAATGGGAGAGACAGAGAGAGAAAGACAGAGAAAACAGACTATAAGCACTGAGCAAAATTTCAAGTGCTGATGAACAGCTATCATACTTTATTTTTAAACTATTTTTCATAATTGGAAATTAAACATTTGCGAATTAAAAGTGATATTTGTACTAGTCAGACAGCCCTTACTTAAATGACATATTATAATAATTGGTTAGATTTCGAACTCTGACACAAATCAACAAAATATATTGATAATGTTGATGCACTTTGTTTTGTCGATTTGACGCTTCCATGTAGACTTTCTTACATGTGTTCAAATATTGATATTTTTCGCTGCGTGTTGTCATTGAAATTTGAGCACTCTCTTTAGCTCTCTTCGTTGTCCCACACATACCAACAAGTAACAAGTAACATTAGGTAAAGCGAACGGAATAAGCAGGCACGCCTCATTCTATCATTCTTGCTGAACGGTGTATGGGACCCCCAAGAACTTGACTGACTGCGGCTTTGCCATGAACTTGAGACGTGCGCTTTAAGCATGCTTATGCCTGCCTCCTCTCTCTCTCTCTCTCACTCTCTCTCTCTCTCTCTGTGTCTTTCTCTTTTGTGTTTGAGTAGGTGCGATGAGTGGACAACTTTCGTTGAGGCACTTGTTGGTATCTTCGCATCAGTTGAGTTCGGTCGCTTGACGCTAACAGTTGATCATTTTGGCGATCTCTCCTCAATCGGTTGTTGTCGAATTGCGTGGCCCCTATGCAAATTGAGCAATCAGCAATTCGAGTAAGTTATCGATACATTGCATATTCATAAACGAACTCATTAAGTTTCGTGGCAGCGCGGGTTCAACAGTCCCAACAGTTGACATCCACACACATTTAAATTACCACATTATTGCATACATATTTGTTTTCGAAAAACTTTCGCCACTAACGGGTTTATTTCGAAAACAGAGAGACCCATAGACTGAAATCGAGGTGAGAGATGTCGTTTCTGGTGCTGCTGCTCATTTTGTACATCATCTGGGATGTGAATTACTTCATACGTTGCGTCTTCACGGTGTTCATCGGCCGGCTCTTCCAAGGCAAGCGCAAGGTGACAGACACAACAACGATCTACGGCCTGTGCACCTCCCAAGATGTCGACATATTCATCCGGCACATGAACAATGCACGTTATTTGCGCGAGCTGGACTTTGCCCGCTTCCATTTCTATGCACTGACCAATCTCTATGAGCTGGTACGTCAGCGTGGCGGCGGCGCCGTTCAGGGTGCGAGCAGTGTACGCTATCGTCGCACCATACCCATCTTCCATCCGTACAAGATACAGACGCGTCTCGTCTGGTGGGATGAGAAGGCCATCTATTTGGAGCAGCAGTTCATTACGCTGTCCGATGGATTTGTGCGCGCCGTCGCCCTGTCCAAGCAGTGCATCACCAAATGCAATGTGAATGATCTGCTCAAAACGTATCCGGAGGCGGCCAAGCGGCCGGAGATGCCAGCGGATCTCAAGCTCTGGCTAGACTCCATCGAGGTGTCTAGCGAGAAGCTGCGCAAAGAGAAATGAATGGAAATTTTAATTGAAATTAACTCCTCTTGGCTTGGGTCTGGGATCATTAGTGTCTCTGCTCATGCGCAGCTGTGTTTTTTCTATTCATTTTTCATTCATTTTTCATTCATCTCATCTTTATCTTTCTCTCTTTGTGTTTAGCTTAATTTCTTTGCTTTCTTTTTTTTTGTTAGTTGTATGGTTTGCATAAATAAAGGGGGTTTTTTGTAAAGTTATTTGTTTTTATTTGCCTACATTTTGTTAGCAATAGCGTAACGTAATGCAACGTACCAACGTACGTAAATGTAATATCATTTTTGTTACGTTTAACAGGCATATAATCTAAATAATCGTATTACGTAACTTTAATGTAAAGAATAATTACGCATGAGAATCAAATACATACGTAACACTGATTAAGTGGGCATCTATGTTATATCTACAATATGCCGGCATTTAGCTACGTTACGTAGTAAAATACGTAGTGAATGATAAGTAATGAAATTTGTATTGACATTTATTCAGCGAACGGCTTCAGTTTCTCTCGACGTAATACATTTTTTTTTTGCAAACGTAAGTAAATATATATAAAATACATGATATATTGCGTAAGTAAAATTAATTTAAATTAGGCGCCCCGTTACACTTCCGTTACCTTAAGTTCACACACACACACACACAGATACATCTAGGCACACAGACTTTTAAGCTTTTAAGCACAGCGCAAGCATTTAAGAAATGCGGACCATAAAAAGCTTTTTACACCGATTTACCAACACAAATATATAAAAATACATAGATTTTGTAATACGTTTTGTGATTTTTATACGAGCTTGTTATATTATCTGGCGTCTAAAGCATGACTTTCACTCTTGTCGTTAAATCAATATTTTAAATATTACCAAAAATAGTCATCAATTATTATTGCATACGATTTGCCCTCTTCTTTGAGGAATGGTAAAAAAATCCACATCAACTAAAAAATGTGTTTTCATGAATAAATAAATAAATAATTTATTGAGCTAACACTTCAAAGACAACTTTGACCACAATTGCTTACTTAATGAAGAAAAGCTTTGAGTTACAGCATCTGGAGATGGCATTAAGCTTTCGCAAACAATCACTATGTAGAATGGTAATTATTTAAGTGGATAAGCAACCAGCTAGTTATTAATTTAGACTCGACTTCCGCTTACATGTCGTATGAGTGATTTTATTTTTAATAGCTTATGCAATACGAAAACCCCCAAGAATTTCATAGAGCCCGTAATCATATTAAGCTTTGTTTTATCTAAAAATTATGCACATACGATGTGCGGGTCTATCCCCTGAAAATTCGAAAATTACTTCTCAGTTTTACGCAGACAGTCGAATGCCGAAATGTTTTTTAAATTAGCATATATATATTTACCGAAGTATGTATGTATTCATGTAGGTATTTATGTTAATGAATAGTGTGCAGTAAAAAGTAAAAAAAAGTAAAAAAAGTATTTAAATTATTTCTACGTGTCAGAAATACCTTTTTTGTAAATTTTTGTATTTTTTATGTCGTTCACAGGACGTATGAGCTATTCACTAAAAGCTTCTTAATTTCTGCAGCCCTCATAAAACAGAGAGCGCACAAGCCAAAATGCGATCATTTTTCGTTGTGGGCCTTTTTTTTATTGTTGGTTGATTCTTTTTTTTACTTTTTTGGTATTATTTTTTGTTTGTGTTATTTTGAAATGTGGATCAAAACGTGACACTGAAATCCAAACATAAATCTCATTCATAAGTATGCAGAACGCGAACGGTGCAGAGCAGAGCGAGCACGAGACCGAATATTAAAGAGAGAGAAAGAGAGAGAGAGAGACATTGAGAGATTGCAGCAGTGATAGCTGCCCCCCCCCTCTTCAAACATTCACACAAACAGCTCATTGCAGCAACAGCAGCAGCAGCTGCATGCAGACAGCGCCAATAACAACAACAACAACAACAACAACGGGAATCTCATTTGCTTCGTCTCGTTTGTGTTCATTCGTGTCTCTCGTGCGCTCGGCTCGGGATTTGCCATTTGCCTTTGTGCTTTTGTCGCCGCTTGTCTCTTCTTTTGACTATTTTTACACAGCAGCGGACTGCGGAGAATTTACAGTTTTCAATTTTAGTTTTCAGTTTATTTTGAACAGCCGCTGCGAGCGCATAGAACACAACGCGACGAGGCAATAACACCAACAACAACTGCAACACATTTAAAATAAAACGCAACAAATTGAAAAATTAACAACAAAAATTATTTATATATATATATTCCCATATATATGTATAAAAAGAAAACAGTTTCTAGTTTGTAAATATAAATAAGCACAGTGCTGTAAAAAAAAAAATTGTTTCTCTCTTTTTTTTTTTTGTTTTTGAATGTGAAAATTGTGTTTAAGGATTAAGCCGATAAAGTTCGATATCCCACTTTGAGGAGCTCGAGCATTATAATAATGTATGTATGTGTTTTAAGTATACATATACTAATATATATTATAGTATATGTAATATATAGCATTTGCATATATATTTAATGTCATTCTCACAAATATACTTTTTTTTTTAATATTATTATTGCGGATGAGCTTGATAGCTTTGTATAGCATAGAGAACAATGTTTATGTGTCTATGACGATGTGTAAATAGTATTGTGGTATTCCGAGTATTATGCACAACAATAACAAATCAACAGCTTGCGCGGGTTATTGACAGAAGCAACAACAACAACAACAACAAACAAACAGCAACAACAACAGCAACAGCAATAGTCAGCAAAAACCAGATTCCAAAACAACTTGAAGTAATTTGCAACTGAAAAGAAATGCCGCAAAAGAGTCAAGGGGCGATGGAGTGGGGGGGGGGGAGGGGAGGTGGCACAACTCCAAGCCGGATAGATGCATAGATTGGCCCCTTTAAAAGTGTGCCCCTCTTGCCACCGTTCCTGCCCCAAAAGACCAGACAGTCAGCGCAAAAAGAGAAAACTTTTTTGTTGTTGTTGTAAGCGCGACACTTTGAGCAACAACAGCAACATCAACAACAACAACAACAACAACAACTTTGGCGGCTGGTCAAGCCTCAGAGAAAATGGTTGCAAAATGCTGACTTTGCTGCCAACTGACAACTGTTGCCCATGAAAATTGACAGCAGCAACATTACCAATAGAAGCAGCAACAACAACAACAACATTACCAATAGAAGCAGCAACAACAACAACAACATCTTTGCCACTAAAAACAGCAGTTGAACTACACGCAGAGAAAATCAAATCTGAAATATTTTAAATATCTTATTCCAAGCAGTCAAGTACTTGATTTAAGATTTGAAATGTGAATACTTGGCTCATTCGAAATCAGTCTTAGGATATTTACTCCCGCACTCGATTTGAGCTCAAAGTTCTCCATTATCTCTATTTTTTTGAGTGTACTCGCTTGATTTCACAGCAGATTTATCATTTCTAAGCTTTTTAATTCAGAATTATATTAAGAATCTAAAAATATATGATTATTTTTGAGATTATCTGCACTACTTTGCAGAATATAGTAGTATATATAATATATATATGCCATGGATTTTCGGTTATTTAGTAGTACTAGCAATATCAGCGGCCCCCTCTAAGCCCCCGGGCTAACCCTTTAGCTGAGCAGACCTTAGACCTTGTGAGCTGTTCAGAGCCATTTGGGCAAATGGGCAAATGGGCAAATGGGCAATTTCCCTGTGTGCACATAAATCACTCTTGCACATCCGCACAAGACACACACAAACACACACACACTGATGCTAGTTGAAGTGGGCGGTGGGCGTGGCAGCAAGTAAATCGCAAATTTCCAGCGCCAAATGGCATTAAGTCCGTTTCGTTATTGAGTTAAATTGGAAAATAAGCGAGCGACAGTTACAGTTGTTGTTGTTGTTGTTGCTGTTGTTGCAATTGTTGTTGTTGCTGCTGTATTTGTTGTTGTTTTTGGGGCAGCAATTGTTCGCACTTGGGCAATGTCCCCCAAAGGCAGGCCGCGCATCATCTGCAACTATTTCATTATTATTTTAGTTGCGGCGACAAGAACAATAACAACAACAACAACAACAACAACAACATCATCATCATCATCATCATCATCATCATTATCAGCATCATCATCATCATCATCGTCATTATCGTGATCGTTATCGTTATCGTCATCAGGGTTAGGCTTGTCAACAGCAGTTGTTTCAATTGCTGCTCTTGTTGCATGCAACACTTTAGCTTAACACTTGTTGCTACTTCATCTTCTTCTTCCAGTCTGGAATTGCTGGCGCGTGCGTGCTGTAAAACACACCTCCCACCCCGTTACACTCCCACCAACCACTACCCCAACCCAGTTTGACTATGCAAAACTTATTACCCAAAGCATCGCTGGCCCAAATTATCGATGATTTTGAAGCACATTTCATAACTTTCCCACTTGAATTCACTTTTTCTTAAACTATTCAACTTTAACTTGATCGAATTCTTCTCTATTTGTTCTTTCATTTCGATTATTCTTTCATGTTTCTAATATTTTATTTTATCTGAACTTAAACTCACTTTTTCCTCGATCTTATTTTTTCCTGGTTTCTTTCGTTTTCATCAAGTTTTCTTCTTTTTCCAAACTATCACATTTACATACATGCGAAATGGGTTTATTAAACTCAGTTTTACTTAAGCCATAATTTCTCGGCAATATTTAAATGCTGTAGTTTTGAGCAAGCAAGTTCGCACTGAATTGTTTAATTATATGGTAGATATGGATAGCATTAGCTCAGTTCCCAGTTATGTTTAATAGTATATCATCATCATCGGGCTGATTTCATGACTATAATTTCATCCACATTACACTTAAGCGAAAAGGCTGCTTTCAAATAGTAGTTTTGTCAATGGATTCTTCAAGTTTTTTGCTCAACAAAGAGCTTGTAAAATTGCTTCAGCAGATTGTTGATATATATATATATATATATATATATATACTTATACTTATATATACAACCTGTTGAATGCAGATTTTTGTGTCGTGTTCACGGCATTCTTTTGGCATTTGCATATTTTCGACACGTTTTTTTTGATCATGTCGTACATCTGATGTATGTGAGTTTGACAATGAGGTTTCGGAAATGGATATACCCTGTAGTAGTATAGATGTGACCCTAATGCTGCACAAGAGCCGTTGATATTTGTAAGTCATTCCGATAAAGTCATTCATAAGAATGCTTACTTAGAAGTGAATGAGACAAGAAAAAACATTACAAACTATTGGTAGAAGTAGGGGTGAAACTGAGAGTTATCGGGAGGAGCAAGGAGTCTGGCAAGTGGATTATCATCATCATCAGTAAGAACAGTACAGGGTATCTAAAAGTCTAGCATCTAGCGACAGCTTTGGCATTTTTCCTGTGAATATTTACGAATTAAAGTTCGCTTTGCGGCAAATTCAATGAAAGCCAAACAAATCAATTGCATTGGGGTCAACTGTGCTTGGACTGACCTAGGCCACTTACAAAGGGAAAACCCAGTTGCAGCTCGAGAAAACTGGGCAACGAGATTTTCTTTCTTTTTTTTGTTTGTTGTAGATTCAAGCCATGCCCCAAGCTCCCGGCTCCCACGCGCTACCCCAAAACGCCCGCAGTTCTGTTTGCTTGTAATTTGAGCTGCTGGAGAATTTCATAATAATAGTGTTTGTTGTCGCTTGCTTGTTGTCGCTTGCTTGTTGTCATTGTTGCTTTTTGCAAGTCGTAAATTTATTAAACCAAAAAAAAAAAAAATAAATAAAAAAAAATAAAAAATTATCGTTACATATATGCAACAGCTGCAATTTTTGCGGCTAACCAATTGCCTTACACACACACACAAACTTATATATATATATATACAGATTTATGTGTGTATGTGTGTATTTATGTGTGTGTATGTATTTACACACACCCCGCTGACACAGACACTTATCCAGTTACATCGCGCAAAGGAAATAGTACAATGGAAAAAATAAAACAAGAAAATAATTTGTTGAAATTTATGAATTTGAATTTATTTATACATAAACACACACACACACACACACACGCAGACGCTTGGAAGTGTGTCGCTTTTGTGTGTGTGATTTCCGAAAAAGCGCGCATTTAATAGATACAAATGTATCTAATGAATGCAGCGCAACGTTTGTCTCCCCAAACTCGGCCAGCCCCCTCCCCCCACCATACAGTTTGAAATTCCCCACAGCGCGTGATTTATGTGTTTATACAGAGAGAGAAAAATCGAGTATTTTTCTATGATTCTAAAACAAGTTTGTCAGCTTTAATCAGTATTTTTCAAAACTATTGAAAAATAAAATAAATGTGCTGAAAATTGAATATTTATTTATTTAGGGCATATTTTTGAAGTTGTGCAACACTGCTACTTGTTGTAGGATTTTTAGTGCTACATCTGAGATTTGTTGTGCTAACTGGCTTACTCAAATCACAAATGTTTCTCTCTGTGTACACTTCTTCCTAGCTCTCTATCTCTCTCTCTCTGCCTGTCTCTCTCTCTCTCTCTCTGCCTGTCTCTCTTTCTCGGTGTTACTGTTTTCAGTGTTCTCTAACTCTTTTAATTCTTGCAGTTAGCAGCTCCCCCGCCAGCCGGAAGAAGAAGAAGATGGGCAACGCCGGCTACACATGCA